>JAJEKV010000008.1:12222437-12382974 GCA_021234155.1 Isoetes taiwanensis
CCGGCCCCGAATCTTTGAAACACGAAGTTCACTTAAAGCACGTACACGCATGACTCACTCACTTTTTGGCGGGCTTTAAATGACAGATTTGAAATTCAAAACGACTCATTATTAAGGTCCATAATTAATTCTCACGCCAAGCCATCAACGGTCCATTTTTATTTCAAAGTGGCTGCCAGCTTACATGCACGCATAATTTGTCTTCTGGGTGAGAGGTCCATAACCCTTTTAAAAGTCTCCTCATTCTCCTCGACCGCAGATTTAGAAAATTTCATGGCTTTTTTATGCTTTGTGCTCCGCTAAAACATCACAGCTTTCCATATTCTTAGCCACTTAAAGTCGCTCTCACATAGACTATACCCCAACTCAAATTGCCTGGCCGGATCGAAAGCTCTTGGCTTTGTGTCTCTACCACGCCATCCCCATATGCCTTCCTTTCTCACATTGACCTATCGCCGGGTACCCCCAGCATACCCACCTCTAGCACATACCCTACCACCACACCGTGGCAAAGGTAAGGTGGACTACTTTCTAAATATAAACTTGAGCGCTTTGCCCCATTAAGTATCCAGCTTATAACATCTCTGGACATATGAACATCTTCTAGATGCCTCTAATTGGTCCCTTGCTGCATGCATACCAGATGCAGAATCGAATAGTGGCACCCAATTGCTTCCTTAGAGTGTTTCATTTCCAAAAACATTGGACTTTTTCCCTAACACCAACGTATGACGCCTTCACTCCCATTTATCCTCACACCAATGTGGGCGACGCTCGCTTCGTTTATTCTATATTGATAGTTTATTCGAGAGTTACTACTTCAGATGGGAGATTTTGTTTACTCAAATTCGGGCTTCAATGAAGGTCCTACTGCCTACCATCCAAGGTAGTCGCGGCTCTCGATAGGCAACCGGCGGCCCGCTTCACTTTTGGTGTGAGGGATATAAATTGCCATTTTAGTATGCGCGGACTGCAAAATTAAGGCGTCAATTTAGTATGCGACTGCAAAATTGGGCGGCGCCAATTTGGCCCCTGTGGATACAATCGCCTCACTCCGCTGGGCTCACCATGAGTTGGATGAAGAATTGGGCTGGCGCCACTTGGTGTAAGTGGATTAGGCAAATTGGGCTAGCGCCTAATTTGCTCCATCGCATTAACAGTCTCTTTCCAGCCCCAAGTCTCCTGGGCACTAACACTACCTTCGCTCCGCAGAATTAGCCATGGCGCGAACAAAGTGCATCGCCAAGTTCCCTGCATCGACCCAAATTTGTAGAGGCTATTGTACAGAGAATGCAAGAACGGTAAGAAAGACTTGCCGCATCCGTGTTGTGCCCTATGAAATTTTGACGGTTGGGCTTAATGAATGGGTCCGTGCATAGAGATAGGGAATATTCATCCCGGGTCCTGCATACAAACTACCTCAAGGATCTTCGCTTACTTCGCAAGATAGGGCAGGGAAATGAATTCGCGTCACATCGACATGGAGGTGTCGTCAACAATGATGACTTCCTCATCGCACGCTGAAGACACCGTAGATCGGACTTGTCCGCTATAAAGTTCCACTATCTAAGTACGAAGCCATGTGTATGACGAACGCAAGCATAAAGGAAAGTCTACATTCTTGGCGCCGTAGCGATGGGCTGACTCATATGAAAGTTTAGGAGCGCCAGCATCAAATCAAGAACTCGATATTTTGATGGCTACTGCCGATGCTGGATATTAGATACCAAACGCACGTCGAAGCACCGCTCACTTCAGTATCAGTGGCAAAACCAACCTAAAGTGTACGATACTAAGTGGCTTAAGTCTAGATACAAGAAAGGTGAGATACATAAGCTACTGGGCAGCGCAATGGAGCCCGACATGTTAGCCAAGCAATTAGGACACCACAAGTAAGGCTATTCAAATCGTAGCCGCACTAAACTTATATTCCCTAGAGAATGAAGAGAACATCAAGGTCACATGCGAAAAGTGTAAGAGGACCAGCCGTCAAGAGGAACCCCTGCTTATAAAGATTTAGGTGGTCCGTTGAAGAGCGCTGGACGTAGCACACAGAGCCCAAAACTTCGTGAGAGGAGTCCTTGTCTTCTTTCATCTCAAGAACCTGAGTAGCCTACAGATCGCGAAGTTCACCTATCTCGTGGCTTACGCCACTCGTGAGAGCGTATATGAGTTACGCCACCAGCAGCAAGCATCACAATGGAGAGAATCTACCCTCGTGCGGGCTTCAGATTGAAGTCATGTACTAAGATGGCTAAAGCCCCTTAAATATGACTTGTAGGGCTTCGCGCAAGTCCGTGAAAATTCTGACACTCTCACGACCGCCATCAGCTAATGTGATGCACCCTCCCCGTACATGTCGCCGCTCGATTCAAAGAGGATCTCTAAATGCGCATTACCGGATTGTTAATGGCAACCATAATGCACTACTGGGTTGCTCAACCGCTTGTCACGCTTTTGGACATGGCCTCCCGAAGGAAGCACTTGCTAACTGATATTCTTTTCATGCCAAAAGTTGAAATGCTGAAGTCCCGCGTGAAATTCACAAAGAATCGAAAGTACGCTCGCAAGCCGTGAGAATAATGACATAACAAAGAAGACTATACACGAAAGTACAAGAAATTCAAGAAATTTTCAAACCAATGGGCATTCTAATGAAGCCACGTATAAGCGTAAACGCGGCACTCCGCCTATGGAGCGTGATTCGTAAGTGCACATACCACCATTACTAGTTCCTCAAGCATTCATAAGTTCAAATTACCACTTCGCAAATTGCTAAGCACTTTTTTCAAATTGGGGCCTACTTCCCTGAACGGCCGCGAAATAGGGCGCCCGGCCACCCGAGTCGGATGTCTCCGAACACCAGTTTCACCGAAAGTGTCGGATGATCCAACGCCTAATTTGGCGCCAGCTACCGCAGCAAATTAAGATGATGTGTATGCCTTTATCCGCGCCTTTGTCATGCAGATTGAAAGTCAGAAGGCCAAGTAAACGATTAAGAAGGGCAACTATGCGACTACGACTACTTTGTGTATATCTTGACACGAGTCGCGGAATATGTGCAATCAAGTTGCCCGCTTATTCTACCTAAGACCGTTTGGAAGGACGAAGGGAGAAAACCGAGGTGAAGGATAGGCTTAGACTTTCACCAATAATTCCTTGCCGCCTATTAAAGTCCATGCATCCTCTAGACTGCAGTTGTCAGCCAAGGAGATTACACGCAGCACCACATTCCCCAAGGGAAGCAAGGATTATACCGGGAGACGCGACTATGAAAGTCAGCCTGGAGTCAAGAAGATTGGAACAATGAGCCAGCCCGTCGATACATTAGAAGGAGTCAAGAAACTCTCAAGACATGGCTGCCTTGGAGGCAAGCTCTTCCTCACCCCATATTCACGCGAGAATCCTGATGCTTATGTTCGCAAGTAGCATCAGCTGGGATGGGGCGGTGAAGGACGCGAAGAGATGGAGAAGGGAAAGCTTTCCTGAGTCCTTCTACAAGCAAAGTAGACGGTATCTTCTAGGCTGGCTGAGGAGGGTGGTAACCCGCGCTCTAATGCTAGTCCGAGGTTTGCGCGGACGCGGTAAATACCTCGCCCGCCATTGGATGCTTACTTTATATATAATGGCGAAATGGCCAAAGGAAGATTAAGAAAATTTCTTTGACCAGTAAGCACTCCATGACCACTGTACAGCTTTATCGGGTAGCTATATTTATTACCCCTGCATCAGCCTCAATGAGTGCCTATCCGGCCATGAAGACAATAGACTGCGTGGCAAATTGCGTTTGGGTTGGTTCCTACCAGACTTCCTACCGTAATCACTACCTCTAGAGTTCGAGTTGCAATGTTCTTGTCCCGCTAATGTATGTTGCCAGAGACGCACGCTACCATCAAGATGAAATAAATATTTGCTTCGCCAATTCACCATCCAAAGCAATAATATGCTAACTTTCCCAAGCATTTACGAGAAAACAGACATCGAAGAATTTGCCTGATCACGAAAGTGTGCAAAGCAGTATGCATTTTAAATCGGGCTTCAATTTGTCGCTGATCAACATCAATGTTTCTAACATTTGTTTTCCGTGGCAAATTTATTATCAGATTTAATCTTTGGTGCTACAAGGGTGCAGCAGGGGAGGAGCACTGCGTAATCGCTGGAAAAGCAGGACGCACCTATCTAGTACTGCAGGTTGATGTCGAAGGTTGCACCGTTTCGACTTCTTCCTGGTGCTTTAATGAAAGCAGTTGCGCGAGGCTATAAAAACATTGCCCGGCACGCATTTGCGAAGCTGGAAAATTAAGCTTGTACAGATATTCGAGCAACTCGATGTCATGTTAGACGCAGAAAAATCAAGAGCTCGGGCACTGCTGTACATAAAAGAGGAAAGCAGTTAGCCTCTACTAAAACCGGCTTCTCCTCACCCCGCCTCGAGACACCTTGTCCGCTTCCGCCTACAAACTATAAACGGCGCAATCAGTTCTGAGACAGACAAGAGCGACCTTACTGCGCGGCAATGCCCTAGGCTCTCCGGATTTGGAACTATTTAGAGAAGAAAAACAACATCAACGACCGGGCAGACTGGATCGTGAATACTGTGACATGATTGGAGGCGACTCAAAGTTCACAGAAGAGGTTGTTAGGAGCCCGACTCGCCGTTGTCATGAAACACGTGAAGGGGACAATCGTGATGGAGAGGATGTGGTCCCCAACACGATGAGCAAATTAAGATGAGGGAAGAGGTGGCTAAATACTAAGACAATCAAGGTGCACATGATGAGAATGAGGAATCAAATCTCAAGATTTTATGCAAAGAATGGAATTGATTAAAGAGGCAAAGCATAACAACCTCGTTTCAAAGATGGAGAACCTGGGATCATTCGGAAGATGTGCCTCCGCACGTAATGAGCTACTTATGAGTTGAAAATACGCGGAAATATATTAATAACAATTGTTCATACTTCTTTTCAAATGAGCACGCTTGCACTCTATTTCCTTTGTCTTAAATTTCTAGTTTATTTTATAACTAAAATTACTAATTTGGCTAACTCTTACAAACTATAGCCTTTATTAAATTTATTTGACTTCTCATTATTCTCAAGTATAGTGAAATTAAGCAAGGCCAATTTATCGCGCGTATAAAGCTATCAAACATGAAGTGAAGTGAGCCGCAGTAAACAAAGTGAGATCAAAGAGCGTAATCAGAATTACTCGTGCACGCTACATTATATAATATTGACTATGCTTATTACATCCTTACAACATTATTATATCCCTTGTCAGTACATTAACATATCCGAAAGTGTACAAAGAGTCACTACCGCTTAACGCCGCCAAGGCGATGCTATCTACCAAAGATCCGCCGATCGGGGAAGCCAATAATGTGTGACCACAACACGAAAGTGAGCTTCTCGCGAATTATTCAAGAAAGTCCATCCGCTTTGGATCGAGCCATGATCAAGACTCAACACCATCATATAGCACCGCAAATATCAAGTAACTCAAGTAAAGCACTGAAGGATCTGATGTTCCTCCTGACCATCCTAAGAAGAAGCCATGAGAGATGAAATGCAAGGAGTCGCTTATAGGCGGAGAAATTATTGATGTCAATTATTACGCATATACTAGCGAATAAATCAGAGATAAGGCAATAATTTATAATTAATGTGCCAAATTGGGCGTCAACAATTTCAAGATCATCTTGAGCAGGAGCATTCATAAGCAAGTGGGCTTCAATTTCAATTTTTGACATGCTGGACAAGTTGCATTACAGTATAGAACATTGTACTCAATACTTTATCTCATAGATGACATACCGACATAAATAAGATGACAAGCGTTCATTTAGGGGACTCTTCGAGCCATTTTCACCGTGCACCCCAACATCTTCTATCATGTACATTTGATGCTCTCTATTCCATATCGATGATGATAACGTCATGGATCGATAATGGCGAGGATTTAGAGCTGATCAAGGGTCATCCGGGGCCTTCCATGGTATCTCGCCAAGGGTAATCAGCAAGTTTTCTTTGATTCATCTTGCAACATGAATCACGTCAGACTGTAACGACTACGGCTGTATCACAAATATGATGGTCAAAATTGGTTTGAGATATATTTATACCCACAATCATTATTGAAGGTATTAGACGAAAGATTATTGGATGTACAATCAGATATACAACCAATAATGCCGTAAGCATGAGGTCATCAATAATTCCTTATTATAAATATAGTCGCATTCGACGCCATTGAAGACATTCGGCCGCCATGTCTCGCCATCTTCACAGCCCCATGTTGACACTCTTACTTGCCTTATGACCTATGACGACCTTTATGCTCGCTGAAGTTGAAAGGATCTCTCTCGATCCCCGTCAGATGGTATAGCTACTGTCAAAGAAAGACTCTCATGAGTATCATGTTACTATCCATATTGTGTGGTTCCGAAAGCGAGGCTTTTGAGATTAATAGAATCACCAATAATACAATCTATGACTCATGTATTTCATAACTTTTATATGATATGATGATGTAACCGCGGTTGTATGATTCGCTTGTTATGTTTCGCTTGTTATCTTCGGTTCTGACTCCACGCTTTTCTCGCTTTCCTTTTGCTCAAGAAGAAGGAAAGTATGGCTCAATTTTCCTGAGTGGAAGCCTTCTCATGAAACTACCTTCGTGCCATCATCCGAGGCAAAGCCTACGTCAGCTGAGGAGACTATTCCTCGAAGAAAATGGGCTGGGCGCTTCACTCTTCCTCGAAGGAAAGTATGGCTTCAATTTCCTCAGAGGCCTCCATGAAATAAGATATTACTATTCAGAAATTGCACGCCATTGGGATGTTCTCTAATGTAGACAAAAAACATTCTATTCACATAGAATGGAGTATATGGATGGATTACGAGATATTACATCAATCTAAACAAATACGCGCCGAAGCATAGTTGAACAGAATGACACATTAGATACACAGATAATATTATTAAACATGGACGCTTACCAATATCCGGGCCCAATCAATTAGATCCCCCGGGCTTGGAACTGATATGTCTTAGTCTAAGAAGACAGATCCAGCCTACCATCCACTTCACGTACTGATAGGGAGGCCGAGGATGAGTTTGATTACTTCAAAGCCACACGCTTCTTCCTTTTGTAAAGCTTTCAAACAACGACCGAAGTACAGTACCCAAACATCCCATTTTCAAGAACCTCTTTCAGAGTTTCTCATTCTCAGAAATATGTATGCTTCAAGGAAATCAAGTACCTTCCAAAATTCTACTCCTCAAGTATACATATCCGCTCATCGCCATCCTTCATCAACTAACTCTCCACTAATTTTAATGAGCTTCCCCGAAAGCTGGCTTCTCTCATTTCTTCAGTGCCATTTTGGTTTATCTCGCTCAAGACTCAACCTCAAGCCGACTGCGATGAGCTAATATTGGCTCTCAAGCAATATGGCAATCGCGATTGGCCATTAGAATCCATACCGGGTTCTGACTCCATTCTGACCGCACTAATATGAATCTACACTATGCATTTGCTTAATGCTCTACTGTATGGTGACCACGCTTCATGCATGGGCTAGCTTAGACACAAACTCTACACTCCTTTTGGGCTTTATAGATAAAAGGCCCCACGCATCCCACCTACCAAGCACACATTTCTCAAAATTTGCATCATTCTACTAAATAAAACCTCCCCTTATTTTCTAAAAAACGGCACATTTGGGAGTCATATGGACTCGGCCAAAGTCCACACTAATGAAATTATGCTTTTCAACCTGTAAGCAGCCGTGCCATCGTGTTCACCTTCTCGTGGTTAGAACAAAAATTCCACATCATATAGATATCGTCGTTGTGCACCTAGCCACAAAGTAAAAATGGTTCAGAAGCCTTGAATTGAGATGCCGCACTATCCTAAAATACATAATGTCTCTTTGCACCCTTCCTTTCTCGCCCAGATATTTGTGGTGCTTCATGAAGCAAAGGTTGCAATCTAACAAAATATCGCTGCTCCTATCATTTGATACATAGTATCGTGTTTCCTTTTGATAATCCTTTATCCGCCACCCAGTCGCATCGATATGTTATTTGAACGAAAATGGTAATCGTTATTGACCCAACAAGATCGACCAAGACTCTCCCTCTTTGTTCCTTGAATATATAGTTCTTGCAAAATCCACTTCACAAGACATGCATCTGGCTGGGAGATTCTCCTTCCGTAAGCCCTTTAAATTGTTTTATTCTCGCCATTGGTACCTGAAATTATGCAAGGAAAGATTTTAGACGCCTTCAGCTTCTATCTAGAAGCTCCCCGGTTCTACTACAAGAGGATAGCCATTTTTCATCATCACTTTAATATCACCTAAAATTTCACAAAGTATTCAAGATATAAATAATGATATTCAAGGTACGTTGACACTACTAATAACAAGATTCTATCATCTATATGCATCATCAACATCACATATAATAGTTAACAATTATATCAAGCATTCTCAATTAAAGACAATATATGTGGTACTCATTAATGTCATAATAATATCGCGATATTGCATCAACTTTACTATCATTAATTACCTAATGGTGTTAATGACAATATAAGTAAGTATAGCTTTATAATTCCAAAGCATAAGATTACCCATAGCTTCATCTATAGTATCACATATTGACAAATATTATATCAATGCTAGCATATGACGCCATGTACACACAAGATTATGGATAATATCACGCCAGACATCACTCTACTATCAATACTTGTTGTAATTTTGGTAATGATACTACAAGCATAATACTTATGACAATTATAATATCATTTGTAATGGCACTACCTTTCAAACTCCCATTAAAGTAATATAAATGGTATTACATAGAACAAGAAAGATGACTATAATCGATTTGCTATGCCAATGACATCGATTTGATGCCTTTATGCCTATTTGCTATGAAAGCATTGAAGTAGAATACTATATTGATGTCATACAATAAATTCTACTTGTTTGAAGAAGGAATCCATATTGAATGGATGTTGCAATGCTTACCAGCAGGCCATACCCTTTGGAGACTTTAATGCGCCAAGACCGTGGGTAGAAATCAACCCATGAGATTTTGATCCCTTGATCGATGATATATTGTACCGCGTTCCCCGCGTATGTTTTGCCAATTTTACATCGATGACAATCAGTCACACGCTATGGTAGACAATTGCTTTTGCTCGCGGGTATCTTTGACCAGACCGGGTGAATGGATCGCATAAAGGGCCGCCCACCCAAGAGCACTTGTAGACGTGAAACCAGGGGAGGATCTAGGTGGTGGACTATGTGCCGGTGCCCGAAAGCCAGATATGCATGTCGCCAAGCACTTCCTGTGGGAACAACTATTAGGGATGAAGAGATCGACTCCACCACTTACCACTTTACTTTGAAGTTGGTTTACAGGTTGTGCGAATCCCTCGCGGCTACGTACCTCCTCACATGCCTCACCATTGATTATGAACATGCGGGGCTTATGCCTGCATGCTTATAGATGACCTCGCGTAAATTTTGCAATATCTCTACACTAGAGCAAATGCATACCTCCTACTGATCATGTGCTTAGACCGCTGCAGAGAGATGCTTTGGGATAATACCGCCACTCGACCCTCCTCCAAAATCACAACCTTCCTTAATGCAATCAATGGTTTGATGCGCAGTGCAAGTGAACACAAACGCCGGGCTCCGCCAAGTCACGCACTCGCCATTTGGCACATGCAATGACAAAGACCAAGCCTTCCTTAAATCTAAGAAAAGCCGTGCATATTTAAAAGACATCAAAGGGAATGTTTTATCTCCCCGAACGTCATTCCCTGTGACCTTCTCGCCATGGGTTCTTAGAAAGCCGCGATACCTTACAGGAACATCACTCCCGGTGCTAAAGGGAGGCAATACTTGCAAATAAATTTTATACACGACTTCGTGGTGCATACATGCAGATACTCGCAAGAAGGCCTGCCATTGAAATCATGTATTCGACGCGGAACAAGGCTTACAAAATAGCTCTGCCAATGGGAAAGCCCCGACCGATGGCATGCGTGCACTGCTTATGCAAGGTGGCCGGCCCATAATACCAAGGTTTAATCACTTTGTTCAACAAGGCATTACAGAAGGCTTCCCCATGCAAAGGGACCAATAGCGTAGTTGTTCCCATCTATAAGGTGCGGTGTGACCAGATCGGCCCAGCCCAATTACCAACAATCATGGTCGGGCCTTGTTTGCAAAATTGCTTGCCGGGATTCTCGAAAGCAAAGAAATTTGGACGGGTCAAGCAGAGTGTACAGATACTTCGCCTCACCTGTGCGTGATTCGACCCGACACTCAACCATTGACCACATCTTCACATTGCGAAGCCTGCTGAAGATGCCAGAACCGCCAGATCTATATTGTTGCTTCGTGGATTTTGCAAAGGCATTTGACACACCGCGGCCTCTGTGAAAACTATGGGCAAGATTTCATGCATACCGGGTTTCAGATTTGCGTAATGCAGCAGGCTGTGCTTTATGAAAGATGCTCGCCTGCTGGAAACACAAGCCAACCATTTGATAGTAGTATCCGGTTCGCCAGGATGCCCTCTCCCAACATTGTTTGGGCTTACATTGATCAACTGGAGAGCCGCTTGCCGATAATGGGGGCGACGGCTCACTTTCTCTACCGTGATCATCACAGCTAATATATACATGATGTGACCTCCTAGCTTACACACCTCACAGACATGCAAATCTACATCTCACATGCCCCCTGACATATTTTGTCGTTTAATCGACATGCCCGCCAACTTGGGCTAAGACTAAGGTGGTTTTCTTATCATCTTCACGCATACTGAGATCCCTCCTTCCGCTATCGAGGGCGTAATGTGGAAGTAGCATCCACATACAAATATTTGGGAGTGGAGTTTCGCCTACTATGCACTGACACATCCATACTGCCACGAAGTTACTTACACGGAAAGCACTATAGCGTAATGCAAACAATAGTCATAGTTTTGAGTTGTGCTGATTGGACCCATCACTACACTCAAAAGTCTTAGTGGAGCCTGCCCTTTATAATGGGATTGAAGTATGGGGCCCGAGTATCCTCTCGCCTACTTGGAATGACTTGGAGCAAAAGTGTAAAGCCTTGGTAATGAAAGCATCAGGGGTGAAGTCCACAGCCCCATATCAAATTTCTACCGCAGAAATGTGATTCTTGCCTCTTCGCAGGGCGTGCCTCTTGGATCGCCACATTGTCTATTTTCGGCGGTGGTCAACATGACTTATGCTCGCCTCCCAAAACTAGCTTTATATCATGGCAATGGGGCTACAACGCCTCAAGGCCTCGGCCGAGGGAAAAGAGAGCTCAATAGATGGCTAGATGGAATGTGCGTATTACTGTGTGCATACATGTGCAAACAGAGGCAGACGCTACAGCTTGAGGCATGATCTTGACGCTTTGCTTCATCAAAGAAGCTTGGGATGCTACTAACAAAGCCAAGACAAAGACACTACCAACGCTTGCCATAAATCCCACATTGAACGAGGCCCACACGCTACCCGCGCACTCCACTTGCTCCATGAAAAAGATTTCAGCGCAGCACTCATTGCCTCCATTCAGCATTGTGGCACATCATCTTCAATTCGAGACAGCAGATGGATTGGTGAGCCACGCCAAAGACGTGCTCACACGCCGCCAAATGGGAGTCATTGAGGATGAATTCATACCCTTCAAAGTTGCCCAAAGATATGATCAAATCCTGACGCTTATACCGAAGTTGGTCGCCCGCCACCTACTACATGTGATTATCAGCACCTGATCCGCGACGATGCTAGATCATACCTTCGTGAGGTCATGGACATGCTTAGATCAGCTATGTCCCTGCACGACTCTGACATGTACATTACTTATTTCATGATGATGTATACTTTGTAGCTTTGACAAGATTCTTATTACCGCCACTGCTTTTTCCTTCGGAAACTTCTTCTGGGTGGGGGTTTTAACCCTGACAAGACAAGTTTGTCAAGGCCCTTTTGGGTCCCATAGGCCGATTGGTCTCAAAGGATCTATAAAAACTATTCTATCTCTATTCTATAAAGGTCTAACTCGACATTTGTAGCAATAGTCATAGAGCTTTGACAAAACACCGCTTGCTCTTGTTCACCGCCATATCCCTTAGAAAATGCTCCAGAAGGGCCGCTGGATGCCTAATGGATGCAAGACATGACGCTGATATACCCAAGTACTCAACTGTGTTTGATATATGTCTCCTGAGCACAATGATGATTTAATTCCACATTTTTGCACCAAATAAAAGTTGTGTTGATGTTTTGTAATATATATGAAATACAGCAATGAAAAGACCCAGTGGTTTGTAAATTGCTCTCCATCATCTTAAACAAAATAATTTAGATATCATGCTACCGCCTTTGTGTGCTTTGCTAGTTTTCTTTCCATCTTTTGTATGCCCTATGTCACCTGATAGATTCCACAAGAAGGGCCAATTGTGAGGCATATTCAAGAGTTCTTGCTTCAGTCTGCTGATTTCAAAACCCATTCTAGGGCCCGGTGTGCACTTAGAAACCGAGGAAACTACAGTGGAGTGTAAGGGAGGGGTTTTTTTTTTGCCTAACCATACCGTATAAGTATGAGTTAAGATTTTCTTTGCTTGAATCCCATATGATTTATCTAAGAATTATGGCTGGAGTATATGAAATATGATGGAAATTTATAAGGAAAATTCCATATAAGGGTTAATTTCTTTAGTCTTCTATGTAACGCATTACACCATATATGTCTTACATTAGCTGCACCCCCCGGCTTCTAAGACCATGCTTTCAAATGCTTGTGCTCCGGAACTGCATTAGAGCTGTAATGATTCCGCCAAAATTCATGCACTGCTAGTAGGCAGACAAAGTCCACCAAAGCATGTGAAAATGCGTTTGGTGTACAAACTATATAACAAAATAGATAAACTGCAACTATTCTCCAAAATGACTCCTAGTGCTAAAAACTACAAGAGAGAGAATGAAGCAACAGCACAAATCTAACAAAGACATGAAATGTAATTCTATGGGCTTTTCAATAATGTAAGACTAACATTTGTCAAAGCCCCAAGCTACGTATATGGAATAAAAAGAACGATGCTCATACTCCATAACAATGCCACAATTCTATTCTATTCTGCCACAATTTTGTATCCCCGGCCATGCTCATACCCATAACAATGTATAGTTCAATTTTCCAACCATAAACACATGTTGGACGCTTGATTGAGGATGCCGGGTTTGACGAGAACGTTCTGATCAAGAATGTAGTATGCACTGAAGATTGATGCCCACAAAGAGGTTTATAGAATTTACTCACAAAGATAAATTGAATCAATCAAAATGTCAAGAATCGATGCCGAAAAGTAAAAAGGTGTATTTATCTTGATAGGTCCGGGTCAAATCGATGCCAATGGAAAGCTCTCTACATAAGCTTCCAAAAAAAGACGCTAAACTCAAAGAGAAACCATATATGACCAACAAACAAAATCAAAGCCGAAGTTAGATCACCCTACCAGTGGTAGAAGCATGGACACAAAGGGTTCCTGCATCATATCTAGAATGGAACAGTTGTCACGCCTAACACCTCGTGATATGCAATTGCATTCAAAGGTGGTGATGAAAGTGATTTTGTTTGGCCAAAACCCTTCAGTTTCTTTGATAAAAAGAGAAACGCACTCATCTTGTCGTCTAATTTAGCGATCCAGATAATGACACTCCATAATACCACAATACCCATATCCTACTTCAATGTAGCAAATCTAGAGTTTGTAAATATTTTCTCGCTTTTGTTTAGTCCCATAGGCCACTGGTCTCCGTGGACTATAAAAATCTATTCTATTCTATTTTATTCTATTCTTTGCCGTGAAAAAACAATTTGGCACGCCCATAAAAATGCGAAGAAGGCTTTCATGAATTAATACCTTTTTATGCAGATTACTAATGCTTCCAAAAGAAAATTATACAAGAAGCTTCGCAGATGTAATGATTTAGATGAAAAACCATCTCTGCATCATGTTCCTAACAAATCCAAATACAATGTGCCTAAGTATATTAGCAAACACATGGTAGACATCTTCAATGCCGCCACACTTCACATGCATGTTTAGAGAACATTTCTAAAAGAAAACTGGGGTGAATGCAGCATTGACACTATGAACCCACTTCGTCCAGCAGGTAAGGGCTCATTTTTATATACCACCGCAAGATTTAGACACAAGCAATATGGTATTCCACTCTTTTGAATTCCTATCTATCACCCCCAATACACCCAATGCCTCTTTGCAATTGCACGCCTATATAAAAAGATCTTCCAAATGGTATTACCGCATCAGTAGTTATATGTTGTCGCTAAAAAGACCGTATACCTTTCATAGAAGTATAAATCGCTACCATTGTGCCTCTAAGCCAGACGCGATAACTATGTTTCCATACAAAAATTTATACAGTTAAGAACTAAATGCACCTCCATAATCTCAGCCTTTGAAGCAAAAATTGCTATTGATCTCGCCGTAGTTTTCTCCATAAGAGAATTCAGTATCCAAAATAAGAATGGCAAGAGTTCAATATAACATAGCAATTGTAAGTTGATTTGATACTATTACCTGCGTTCTAAAATACGCAAAGATAAATGAGGTTGACAAAATGAAAGAAGCAAAAAAACAAAAGCTAGGAAAGCAGGAGATAGCATTATTTGCCAAAAAAGAAAAGCACAAAAGTAGCTAAATTATATCGATGTATAAAGAAGTCAAACTAAGGGTTTTTACCTTCAAATGATGGGATTTCTCTGGAGACCTCATAGAGTAAGAATGCATATCTTTTATTGTCCTATAGATGAAGCGATGATGTCTTCCATAGCCAAATCCAGTCTATAGCCCAAATGTTTTTTGGATCCAGACAAAATACATGATAGGAATCGCAAACTAAAAGATAATTAAATCGCCTCCAATCCAAATTTTACCAGATGATCCAGACAAGAAAAATATGAGAATCAGAAGCAAAGATTTGCTAGCCCCACCTCATTAAAGAAATGAGCAACATCATCAAGGCATTAAATCATTGTCAGCTTTCTAAATCCGCGCTGGCATTATTCCACTTTTTAATCTGCCTAGATCAAAAGCCCCAATTATGGAACTTTCTCTGCACCTTCCACCCAAAATCGATGACTAAGAGTTTGCCCTTGCTTTTGATCACACGGCTTAGGGGCATGGTTCATGCCCCATGCATGCCCCTCCCATGAGCCATGTATGCCCCCCATGAGCTGGCCGCATCTCGACCGTTTCCTTTTCGAATGGATGGGTAGGATTAAGATGCCTATTCATGGGCATGCATTGATAGGGGTATGTATGAAACCCTATATCTTAATAACATTATATATACAAGAAATTTATCGTGGCAGCCTTGTTCTTTTGGTACACCATATGTGTAAGAGATATTTCAGCATATATATTGATGGTAAATATATATGCAGCCTGACACATCAGAAGTAGTAGTAGCAAGGACATACTTGTTCAGATTGCAATATTAAAATGTTGCATGTGGGAGTGCATATCATCGCCAGAGCAAAGATATGCAAGTGAGATTGGAAAAATGAGCAAGGTTAGTTATAGACAATGCATTGCAGATCTTTCATAAACCAACACATGTGCATACCGTGTCTTACATATACAAAATGTTTCTTCTTTGGACTTGGTTGCTACTTCCAACTAGCAAAGCCTTGCATTAACTTACTATTGTGGTCAAATTCTGTCAATATAGGGAAATAAAAACTAGAATGGCAACTCAAAAGCAAAATTGAAAGATAAGTTCAAACTATTTCTTAAAAACTTAACTCAAATCAATTTTTTTTGAAGCATGCCAATAGTACCACAACCTTCATCAAAGACATGACTTAACATTAAACTACCCTGAGGAGTTCTCATCATAAGGGTAAGTAGCGTAAGCTACAGAAGGATCATGATAAACACAGCCATACAATTATGTATGAGATTTTATTTCCATTTGGGAGGTAGGGAGTGAATAAAATGTAATGGGACTTTTTTATTGTCCACGGTATCAATTCTACCATGGGACTCAAACAAAAGAGAGTGCATGTATTACCGTCGTGATTAAAACCTCCGCCGGCGTTTTTGAGGGAAAAACCTAGCTAGCATTAAGTATGTTGGTATTAATCAGACAATTAGAGAGACAGTTTTAATATCAGTTCCCGAGGACACAATCGAGTCCGCGGTATCCATAACCTCCCCTCGAGGTATGACCCTGTAACAAGCCTACTCAACGCCAGACTCAATAACCTACAACGGCCGCTGCACTAGTAATCTAACATACCACGATATGGGCAACGCCAAGTGTATTTGGAGTGGGCATGACATTCATCTTCAATGGCACCTCGTGGCAACATTGGCAAAGCTCTTCTCCCGTGGCTTCCCGAGCTCAACGCCTGTCTCAATGCAGAGACGATGTGCACCCGTATAATGGAGGCTATAAGTCTCAAGACTTCTTCATGGGCGTATAGATGTACAAGTATCGTGTGGGCCTCGTGAGCCTAGTGGATTGGACTTGTCGGGCCGGAGAAGGCTGCCAAATTTTAATAAAGGCCAGAGTATCCGTGATCCCAGAAGCTATGGAAGGAAAGTAGCATCTAGGTACAACTTAAGTGCATTGTGATCCTTCTTTGTCCCAGAGCATACGTGATTTTACGTTCGCCCACCCCAACGGAGAATCCACTGAGCTTGCTTGTCCTTCCAGCAGCTTTAAGGCATTGGGGACTATGGCCAAAGCAAGGTGAAAACGCGGTATCACCCATAGCTTACTCACCTTCGAAGTAAATACATGCTCCACAATAGCCCAAGGGATAAAACGCCTTTCCGAGTAGGATCCGGTATGGAATCGCGGACTTCACCTCAAGGGTTTGTGCCAAGAAGGCTTCGCACTCCGCCGAGGTCATTCTGTGTGTTAAGGGATATCACCGACCACACCTCTCGCCTCTACAAGAGGACCGCCTACCAAGGCCCTAAAACAAGTGTGATCAGGCCCTGCATACAACTCGGCCAGGGCTTGTTCGCATGGCATATACGCTTTCCAACCCGCCGTGACCCGCAACCCGGGATGGCGCGATCCTGGTGGTGGTGCGTAGAATCCCAACCAAAGGCTCCGAGCCACCTCTACATCTTTGGTCCCCGGTAAGTGAATGAGGGAAGACTTGGCTGACGCGATGACTAAAACTAGCGTTATCTCTAGTTTTGGCCCTCGCATGCTGAATCCCAAGAAAAGTGTCAAGAGACAAAGCGATGTTGCATATCCCTTCCAGGCCGTGCGTTGATGTCAGCCACATGAGCGCCGTGATTGTGTGATGCATGAGATGGGTACCTGACCTCCGTGTTTTAAAGTCAATCTTCCAAATTGGTCGATATATAGGCCAAAGAGTGTGGCGAGAGGGGCAACACCCATTTGCGACTCCCAATAATATCATTACCGCTGTCCGATGATGCGGATACGGTCCGAAAGCATGCCTCAGAGTAGCTCGGTGGTATTGCACCGGTAAGTCAAGGGGATCCCACCCGCCTAATCTGTCCCATAACTTGGTCCCGGCAATCGCGGTCGGTGCTTACAAATCCACAAAACAACAAGCATGCGTTTTGTTGGCGGACTCTCATGCATCCTCAATAAGTGTGTGTATAGTGTGAAGATGATCAATGGTGGGAATGCCCGGCCGAAGCTCTGCTGTGTGAGAGTCAGACATCCGCCTCCTCTCTCACTATATATATATATTGTCACTGGGCTGAAGCCAAAGGATGGCAACAATGCTTTTGGGTAAAAGAGAGAGTCACCATAATAGTACGATAGTTGGTCGGACATTGAGGGTCCGCTTTGTATATGGTCAGCTAAACTCTACTAGTGGTCCATCATGGAGCCTCTTGCAATGCTTTTATTGAGATGAAAATGTACAAAGGGAGATCATTAGCCATTGCTCACTATGGCATACTAATATCGTGAGATTCAAAGAGGCAAGTTGAATGATCGTTACAATGCCTGGAAATATAGAATGTAGTATAATTTTATATAGATTCTATGTTCAGTGCAATTTGTGTTCCCTTCTCATTAACATATATGAGCTGGAAATTGCTTTGTCTGCTTCACGTTATGTTGACATCAACTCTCCTAGCCATAATAGTATCGCTTTTGCCATCCACTTCCATGAAACTGTGTGTATTTCAACACGGCCTCAATGAAGGATGCTTATAATTAAACTTTACCAAGTAGATATACATCGAGATTTGAACAAACTCGAAAGAAACTACGAAACATATACTGCAAGCAAAGGGCCTAATAATACCTACTATGAGAAACACCCAAAGAAACTCCGATCGTGACTAAATGTGTTATTATCACAGGTTCCAATACCTACAATATAGCAACGTTTATTTCTAGTAAGCGTCTAAAACTACCAATCTGTCAAGCACTTCAAATTAAGAACCAAAAGTCTTGTAAAACTTCTGATAAAACAAAGTTCTTATTGTCAATCAGTCTTATCATCAAAACTCGTGGTTCCGGCCCCCTCAGAAATGCTATACAGCATTTGATCGTGCAAGAAATATATTCGGCCCAAAGATATGTTGAGCCTTTTAAAGCCTCGACCAAATGCCCATCTTCTCGCTTATAGATAAGTACCTTCTACTATATAGTTAGGACATGGCAAATTCGATCTTTACATTAGCAATATCGACGGATTGACAGAATAGAGCTCTCGAATGTCAGAGACTCGATCCTTGTTGGAGAAGAATTATGTGGGTGAGATTGCCGAACCATAATTCTAGCGACTCCAAAATTTGGTTTCCTCGTTAGCAACCAGAGCACCGCCATTGTCGAGCACAACACACCATCATGCATCGCTCGCCAGGATATATAGTTTCAAATAATACGCGGCAGTAAATAATCGCGAATACATTGCCGCATCTAAAATATTGTAAGGGGACATGTAAAAAGGAAAATTACAAAATGCTTTTATATCTAATCTAACTTTATTTATTTTATTTTATTTTATTTTTATTATTTTTTTTTTTCTACTCTATATCTAACATATATATGTTCTATGTTTGTCAGCGGCTATCCAACCGTCTGCTCGGGATCCCATGGCTCACACGCTTTGGGACACATCCTAACGCCCGTGATGGCTTCTGGGGAGTTTATATACACCAGATAGACGCCGTATCCTACTCGTCCAAAGTTGATCTGATCCTGATCGCCGACCCGAGATCCTACTACCAAGTTGCTTTGGGACACATCCTACGCACATGGCTTTGGGAATAATCGACCTACGGTCCAGTTGATTCGATCCCCATCAAGCCATCCGTAATCTTACTACCACGGGCTTGCTAAGTACATATCCTATGGTGCACATGACTTTGGGAATTATATGTAATAGATCCTATGGCTCATGTTAAGTGCGGAGATCTCACTCCTTGATCGAGTCCAAGATCCTACGCCCCAGTCCTCAGGGAAAAGGCTTTTTAAAATTTTTATGTTGTGTGGGCATTCAACCCTGCCATTGATCCCCAACCCCCATTCCAACCACTAGACTAAAGATAATTCCATGAACATTTTATGTTTCAAATATACTTCCTATGGCATATTCCATTAAGATAAAATAGACTATAACGCTCTAAATTTTAGTTCAAGAAGCGTTCTAGAAATTGCTCTCGATAGCTCTAGAAAGTTCTAGAATCTCTAGAAAGTTCTAACATAAGAGAATCTTAGTGGGGGTCTAAGAAAATCTTCCGTAAAAGTTCCAAATTGTTCTAATAAGTTTGGAATGTTCTAGAATGTAGGGAATCTACTTATGAATGTAAGGAAAATCTAGGGAAATACTCTTAAAGTTCTAGAATATACTGAAGTCTTAGAATGTTCCGTAAAGTCTTAGAATGTTCTTAAAAGTTCTAGAATGTAAAGGAATCCGTATTAATCTAATAGAATGTAAGAAAATCTTATAAAATGTAAGAGTAATCTTAGGAAAATATTTATGCCTAAGGGAATCTCTAAAATTTAGGGATCTAAAGGAATCTTCATGAAATCTAAGGAATCTAAGAAAATGTTGAGAAATCTGTAGTATCTATGGAATCTTTATAGAATCTCTTTGAATCTCATGTAATGTAAGGGAACCTAGGGCAATCTCTATAAAATCTAAATGAATCTACAGAATCTATGATCTCTACAGAATCTTGAGACCTAGTGGAAATCTAATGGAATCTAGAGGGAATCTTATAAAATTTAGAGAAATGCTCACTTAACCTCTAAGAGAACTCGTAGAATTTTAGAGAATCTATGAATTTAGAGTATCCTCAAGAGACTTCTTTTTACAAGAACTTGCACGAGGAACATGCTAAACTCTAACACGCACTGCAGGACGATTAAATTTTCATAATCATATATGTTCTTATGTTTGTCGCGCTTTATCCCAATCGGGTCTGCCGAGATCCTAACAATTTACCACGTGTATTTTTGGGACGATCCTACTACCGTATGGTTTGGGATTCTATATATATTCTATATGACGCATCCTATGGTCCAGTTGATTTGATCCCGATCGTTTGGGCTTGAGATCCTACTTACCACGTTGCTTGGGACGATCCTACTTTATGGCTTGGGAGTTTCTATATAGACTTTATGTAATCATCCTACGGCCCAGTTGCTCTTGATCCTGATCGCCGCATCCGGTGATCCTACGGCTCACGTTGTTAAGTACATATCTTACGGTCCACATGGCTTTGGAATTATATGTAATAGATCCTACGGCCATATTGCTTTTTATATATGGTAAGCATCTTTGATCGTTGATCGAGTCTAAGATCCTAAGGCTCATGTTGAATGCTCGTCTTTAAGGAAAGGCTTCTAAAATTTCTTTATGTTATTGGGAGATTTAAACCCCGACCTCAACCCCCAAACCCCCACTCTAACCATTAGACCAAGCATTAATTCTATGAATGATTTATGTTTCAAATATACTTATGGGTACTGTTCTAATTAAGATAAATAGAATATAAATATCTCTAGGATAGTTCTAGAATGCCTTGGAGGCTCTAGGAAAGTTGTAGGCACCCTCAGAATGTCGAAAGTTCCTAATATTCAGAATGTTTGGAATATAAGAGAATCTAGGGAATTTAAGAGAATCCTTCCGTAAAGTCCCAAATTGTTCTAATAAGTTCTAGGAATGTAGGGAATTTTCCAAAATGTAAGGGATAGGAAAATACTTCCAGAAAGTTCTAGGATGTTTTGAAAAGTTTTTCCCTGCATCGCCCGTGAAAAAGTTCTAGAATGTCTAGAAATTTCTAGAATGTAAGAGAGAATCCGTGAGAATTAAAGGGAATATAAGGAAATCTCTCATAAATTGTAAGAGAATGTAGGAAAATATTTACAAGTTCAATGGAACTTCTTAAAATCTAGTTGAATCTAAGGAATCTTCATAATATCTATGGGAATCCAAGAAAATCTTGGATGTCTTTAGAGTTTTTTTAAGGTTTTGCAAAGAGCCACAACAGAATGTTCTAAAATGCTCATAATAAAGGTGTACAATATAAATCTTGAAAAAATAAAACCCAGATGCTCAGGGCAAGCTTGAGTCTAAAATAGAAAGTGTTTTAGAAATAAGCTGCATTGCATCCAAAATAGATTATTTTAGCACTTAAAATGCCCAAGTGGGTAAGCACTCAATCAAAATAGAAAAATTCTAAGAATCTAGGGAATCTTCATGATGTTAAATATAGCATATAGAATGTTGAAGAATATAGAGGAATGACAGAATCTCAGAATCGTTGGTTATCTAGAGCACGACAGTACCTTGCACCGTGAAGAACGCTAAGCAAACCGGAACAATGCACCGCAATAAAACCTACCTCCAACCTAAGGCAAAAGTGGAACCCTAGATAGCAATGGGACAGAGGATCCCTATGCCTAGGGATCCCCTGCCAACTGTACTCAAAAATTAGCAAGACAAATGAGAAATAATTTATGCCTCGAAGTTCTCTTTGTAGAATTATGAGGACCCCGAGTCCTCGGAAATACTCCAAATTTCAATGACTCGGCTAAGTACCGGTGTATCTCCATAGCACCATTGGCAGATTACTATAAAATCCATGAACAAGGTTAAACTTCAAGATCAGAATAGCTTCTGAGACCAAATTTAGGATGCTTGGATGAACTCCATTCTTAATATATGCCGCGTAATTGCTAATTACTTTAGAAGTCTCTAAGGCAAATCTTGACTAATGGCTATGGTTTGCTAGTAGTAGACTTTTTATATGAACGTACTTACCCTCATAATATAAGACCTTAGGAGGAATTTGAAAACCTTGTATATATGTCCTTATACTATTCTCCTAAATCGCACTGCTGATCCGGTGATCCTACTACCACGGCTTTGGGACGATCCCACGTCCGCATGGCTGGGAGTTTGTGTATAGACTATATGTGTTTATCCTATCAGTCCAGCTGATTTGATCCTCATCAAGTTTGGCCCGAGATCCTACTGGCCACATTAAGCTTTGGGACACACATCCCACGCAAGGCACATGGCTTTGGGAATTATATGTAATCGATCCTATGGTCCAGTTGTTCTTGATCTTGATCTTGATCAAGCCGACCAAGATCCTACCGCTCATGCTGCTTTTTAGATTTCACACATGGCACTTATCTCTCTTGACGTCCAAGATCCTACTACCACGCTGAATGCCTATCCTTTGCTGAAAAGGCTTTTTAAAAATTTTTATGTTAAAGTGGGATTTTGAACCCGTCATTGACCCCCCATTCTAAATCCACTCAGACCAAGCATTAATTCTATGAATAATTTATGTTTCAAATATACTTATGGGTAAATAATCCAATTAAGATAAATGGAGTATAAATATCTACTAGTTCAAAAGAGTTCTAAATGTTCGAAGGCTCTTAGAAAGTTCTAGAATCTTCTAGAAAGTTCCAAAATATTCTGTGTACCCTCTAGAACATAATCTGGGAATCTATGAAAATTCTTCCAAAGTTTCAAATTGCTCCCCTAATAGGTTCTAGAATGTCTGAGAATGCAGGGAATCCATGGGAAGGTAAGAGAATCTAGGAAATACTTCCAGAAAGTTCTAGGATATTTTGAAAGTCCTGTATCGCCTGCAAAGTCTTAATGTTCCAAAGCCTTAGAATGTCTCTTAAAAAGTTCTAGAATGTAAAGGAATCCTGTGAGAGTCTAATGGAATCTAAGAAAATCTTACAAAATGTGAGAGAATCTAGGAAAATATTTATGTGCTTCCCCATGGCTTTTTAAAATCTAGGGGATCTAAGGGAATCTTCATAAAATCTAAGGCAATCTAGGAAAATGTTGATGAAATCTTAGAGTATCTAAGGGAATTTTTATAGAATCTCTTTGAATCTCATATAATGTAAGGGAACCTAAGGCAATCTATAAAATCTAAAGGGATCTAAGGGAATCTAAGGGGATCGTCATAGAATCTTGGAGAATCTACGGAAATCTAATGGAATCTAGAGGGAATCTTATAAAATTTAGAGGAATCTCCACGAAACCTCCAAGAGAACCTTGGTAGAATCTTAGAGAATCTATGAATTTAGAGTATTCTCAAGACATTCTTTTAGAATGTAGGGCACGACAAGAACTTGCAGCATAGGAACATGCTAAAACTCGAACATGCACCGTAGGACGCATTAATATCTACTCTATATATGTTCTTATGTTTGTCGCGCTTATCCGACCGTCCGTTCGAGATCCGACGACTCACGTGGCTTTGGGATGTATCCTACGGCCCAGATGGCTTGGGCGTTTATATATAATCCGTATAGACGCGATCCTACGGTCTAGGTTGATCTGATCCTGACCGCCGGTCCGAGATCCTATGGCTCACGTTGCTTGGGGACGGTGCACATGGCTTTGGGAATTATATGTAATCGATCTTACGGTCTAGGTTACAAATTTTAAGGAAAGGCTTTTAAAAATTTTTATGTTATTGGGGGGATTCGAACCCTGATCATTAACCCCCTAGCCCCCCATTCTAACCATTAGACCAAGCATTAACTCTATGAATAATTTATGTTTCAAATATACTTAAGGGTAACATTCAAATTAAGATAAAATAGAATATAACATTCTAGATAGTTCAAGAAAGTTCTAGAATGTTCTGGAGGCTCTAGGAAGTTCTAAAATCTTCTAGAATGTTCTAGAAAGTTTCAGAATTCTAAAATGTCTTGGAATATAAGAGAATCTAGGGGGAATCTAAGAGAATCCTTCCAGAAAGTCCCAAATTGTTCTAATAAGTTCTAGAATGTAGGGGAATCTTCGGGAATGTAAGGAAATAGGGAAATACTTCAGAAAGTTCTAGGATGTTTTGAAAGTTTCAGAATGTTCTAGAAATTTCTAGAATGAGGGAATCTAAGGAAATCTCATAAATGGTAAGGGAATCTAGGAAGATATTTACAAGTCTAAGGGAATCTCTTAAAATCTAGTTGAATCTAAGAGAATCTTCATAATATCTAAGGGAATCTAAGACAATCTTGATGAAATCTTAGAGTTTTTTTTAAGATTTTGCAAAGAGCCACAACAGAATGTTCTAAAATGTTTCATAATAAAGGTGTACAATATAAATCTTTAAAAAAAAATGTTGTAGATGCTCAGGATAAGCGCCTCAGTCTAAAAATAGAAAGTATTTTAGAAATGTTGCACATATCCAAAATAGATTATTTTGGAAGGCTCTAAATGCTCATGGGTAAGCACCTCAATCAAAACTGAAAATTCTAAGAGAATCTAGGGGAATCTTCGTGAATGCTAAATATAGTACATAGAATGTTGAAGAATATAGAGGAATCATGAGAGAATCTCAGTAGAATCGTTGGTTATCTAGAGCACGACAGGGCCTTGCACCGTAAGAACATGCTAAAATTGGAACACGCACCGTAGGACGTGTTAAATTTCTTGTTGTATATATGTTCTTATGTTTGTCGCGCTTATCCGACCGTCCGTTCGAGATCCGACGGCTCACGTGGCTTTGGGACGTATCCTACGGCCCAGATGGCCTGGGAGTTTATATATAATTCGTATATTCGCGATCCTACGGTCCAGGTTGATCTGATCCTGACCGTCGGTCCGAGATCCTACGGTTCACGTGGCTTTGGAGCATATCGTACGTCCCATATGGCTTGGGAGTTTGTTTGTAGCTTACATATAAGCGATCCTACGGTCCAGTTGATTTGATCCCGATGTTGGTCCGAGATCCTACGGCTCACGCGTTGCTTTGGGACACATCCTACGGTGCACACATAGCTTTGGGAATTATATGTAATCGATCCTCTGGTCCGGGTTGATTCGATCCCGATGCGTCGATCCGGGATCTTACGGCCACGGGCTTGACACATATTCTACGATGCACATGACTTTGGGAATTATGGCTCATGTTGCGTGAGATCTCGACCCTTGATCGGGTCCGAGATCCTACGACCCAAGTTGAATGCTCATCCCTTAGGGAAAAGGCTTTTAAAATTTTTATGTTATGTGAGGGATTCGGACCCCAGCCATTGACCCCCCAGCCCCCCATTCTAACCACTAGACCAAGCATTAATTCTGTAAATAATTTGTGTTTCACATATACTTAAGGGTAATGTCCCATTAAGATAAAATAGACTATAACATTCTAGCTAGTTCAAGAAGGTTCTAGAATGTTCTGGAAGGCTCTAGAAAGTTCTAGAATCTTCTAGAAAGTTCTAGAACATAAGAGAATCCAGGGGGGGTCTAAGAAAATTCTTCCAGAAAGTTCCAAATTGTTCTAATAAGTTTTAGAATGTTCTAGAATGTAGGGGAATCTACGAGAATGTAAGGAAATTTAGGGAAATACTTCCAGAAAATTCTAGAATATATTGAAAGTCTTAGAATGTTCCAGAAAGTCTTAGAATGTTCTAAAAAGTTCTAGAATGTAAAGGAATCCAGAAGAATCTAATAGAATGTAAGAAAATCTTATAAAATGTAAGAGAATCTAGGAAAATATTTACAAGCCTAAGGGAATCTCTTAAAATCTGGGGGGGTCTAAAGGAATCTTCATAAAATCTAAGGGAATCTAAGAAAATGTTGATGAAATCTTAGAGTATCAAAGGGAATCTTTATAGAATCTCTTTTAATCTAAGGGCAATCTGATAACATCTAAATAAATCTAAGAGAATCTAAGGGGATCTTCATAGAATCTTGGAGGATCTAGGGAAATTTAATGGAATCTAGAGGGAATCTTATAAAATTTAGAGAAATGCTCGCGAACCCTCTAAGAGAACCTTGGTAGAATCTTAGAGAATCTAAGTTTAGAGTATCCTCAAGAGATTCTTTTACAAGAACTTGCACGTAGGAACATGCTAAAACTCGAACATGCACCGTAGGACGCATTAAATTTCTTGTATATATGTACAGATTATGATAGCAATTACATATATAGCATTATGATTGAGCAAAATAAACCAAGAAGTTGAGCAAACATTTTTTGGTTCAACAAAATGCACAAAAGCACTTAATTAAAGTTTGTGTACGTGAACAGAACTAGTATATGTTTTCCAATATGGAGCTGCATACGTGAAGCAGGTATGTTCACGTATGCAAACATTATATTTTTGTATACGCGAACAGAAGGTTCACATACGCGAATTAATAGAGTTTGCATACAAAGTTTTTCTAAAGTCCGCGTATGCGAAGGTTAAAGGTTTGCATACTTGATTCATGTTCGTGTATACGAAATTGTTTAATTTGAGATGCAGATTTTTTTTCAACACCCTTTTCTTGTTTTTATCATATTTTTTATGTATTATATTCCAAAACATGAACTATACTATATATATTATATTTTTGCACTATTAAACGCCTAATCTATCCATGATCTTGGCTGAGTATTGTAGCATGCATTGCCACACTGATGATGAGATGATGAGACCACCACATCCCTATATAGGTTTTAAGATGAGGCAGAAGCGTTTAGTATTGAAATCACATAGCTAGTTGTGGTAGGGTCTGAATTAAGGATGTGTAATAATATTGTTGTCAATGATTTGTTATGCCACTAGCTTGACTTAAGTGTGGTGCTTGTAAGTGAATAAATAGGGCTCAACACGCTGCATCAGAAGTCCAAAAATAAAATACAATAAAATTTTGCCAATAAAATTGGTGCCCACCCAATTTGGCCCAAATGAGATGGGTGCCAATTTGTAGACAATTTTTCTTTTCCATTTTATCAAGTTTGTCTGCCAGCACGGATAACTGTTGCTAAGCATGTTTTAAGTAATTCCCATATTTATATGGCCCCTGCACTTCTGGCTTCTCAGGCAAAATTTCAAGTGATAGGTACCATTGTCCCTAACTTTATTTGGGGTAATGAAGAGCATGCCGTGGTGAAGATTGCATGGTCCAAATGCACTAGGCCAAAATTTGTGGTGGCTTAGGTATGATAGACTTTCATTTGCAAAGAACGTTATAATTTATAGGTTCATATGGAGGATCCTTAAGGATATGGTTGATTCACCTGGATTGCGGTTGGTGAAGAAGTCACTTGCACATTGTGCTCCTTTTGGGAAAACTTCATTAAAATCTCTTATTCCTTGGGGTCTCTTTTACCAGCTATGCCCCTTTCCTAATGCATCCCCTTTTTTGAAAGGCTTGTTGGAGTCTTGAGGGACAGTGCAGACTTTATTTTGTATTAATCCTGTTGCACGTCATCATCTAAGTGCTCCTTGTTGGTGGGATACCTGTAGAAAATAATCTTCTATTTTATGCTTCAGTCCATCCATTAACTCAAAGACATTGGAGGTTAGCAGGAATCTTGACAGCTGCAATATGGTATGAGTCTAGCCAGTTAGTGACCTCGGAGGTCTTTCAAACCAAATTCTTGTTGTTTCGATGGATAGACCTATTTGGCAAAAGATTGCTAGTAATCTGCCATTTGTTGCTCTAGAGCCTATTGAAGTGTGCATGTGGTTTTCCACCACTAAAGTGTTCACAAACATAGGCTCTTGAACTCTATATATAAGCTACTTGTCAATGGTGATATCCTTCCACCATCCGCTAAGCAATCCCTTTAGCTCTTGCCTCCTAGTTGGAGGCGTATGTGGACTTGGGCTTGGGATAAACTACTTCATCCTAAGGTGGTTGTGCTATGGTGGCAGGTTCTTCATAGATGCCCTCGTGTCAATGTGCTTGTCCACAGATTCGATCCTCAAGTATCAGCACTTTGCCTACTATGTTGTTTCTTTTTTTGTGATCACCTCCAACCAGTTTGGTCTTGGCTGCTTTCTCTTTTTCATGTCACATTGACAAGTCAGCAGGCTATAAAGCCAAGCCTTTCACTTAGCATCAGGATGGTTGTTGTGGTCCATCTGGAAGCATAGAAGTTTGTGTGTTTTTAAGGGCTTGGATATTCCTGTTGTTGTTGTCCTCCAGGAAGCTCGAGATAGAATTGCTAAGGCCTACCATTGTTCTTCACTTGCTCTTGCCAAGCGATATTTGATCTTTGAGATTTATTTGGGGGTGTTGTCTTATGCATAGGCTGATCTTATTTATATTTACACCTTTGACTATTTTGCAGGCAGTGAATATACTAAAAGAATAGGATAGAATAATATAGAATAGAATAGATGGATGACCGATTTTCAAAGAGTTTCTTGAGGGGACAATCTACAGCTACTTCAAGAAGTCCAATCAGGTTAATCGATGTTGTTGTTGAAGAGATGTTTGAACTCAGTATCCAGACACTCTAGGAAAGGCTAAGGGCTCATTTATCCTCTGGAATTAGGATGATGTGCATGAGATGGATGTCGAGCTAGCACCCTCGAACTCCAAATGAAGGTGGTTAGAAAATAGTAACGGGGGAAGACCATTAACTAGGTATACTTTGATTTATATAGAATGTGAAATCTGGCACTCTTGTTACGCCATGCATGTGGGAAAGGGTTTAGGGTTGCCTTTACAGACATGGATGATGCCTTGTGTGACCACTTCCTAGAAGCCACCAAAGGGTTTCATTATATATGGATTATTGCAATGTCGAAGCCATATGTGCCACCTTGGGCTACTGCACTTTGTGACAGAAAGACACTTTCATCGAAGTTGGCTCTATCCATTCTCAATATGCTGGCACACTCGGGGTATAACCCTTATAGATGATTAGGACATATGATGTGTTTTCATATCTTTCAACATACAAGATATGCTAATTGAAGAGCCTCAAATGGAACGAAAAGAAAGAGAACTATCAAAAGATTTAGGTGACTTGATGGGAGCCGGTCCCTGTGAGGAACCAAGTATATCCTGCCAACTATATTAATACTTGGAATAAGAGATGGAGACCAATAGATGCTAATGACCATATTACATAAAGTCTCTTCACTTTGCCTGGGCTCCGTCAAACAAGAAGAAACTTCCCAACAAATTGTTGTGCACGTTGTTGAAATATATTCAGCACATGTTGGGGATGGCAATTAGTTTATGAAATATTGTATCACCACAAGGATTAAGAAAATGATCTAAAAATGTAGGTTTTGTCCAGCAATAATGAAACTATGCTTCAAAGCTACAGGAAATGGATGGCATGATGAGAATAGTAAAGACAGGATATAATCCGTCTTAAAATGCCGATTGGAATTTTAGTAAATAGATAATCTAGTTTCAAAATATGGTGTAGATAACGCCCTGGCTCGAGGGTGCGCAATGCACGCCCGAGCCATTTTGATGGCCCGAAAATTATTTTTGAAGTAACACTCGAGGGCCAGGGCATTATCGCCCTTATCATACCACCTCGAGAGTTTTGGGCCTTTCCATCACCATCAGAATCGATTTGGATCATCCAATTGATAACGAGTTTTGGGCCATCCGATCACCATCAGGATCGATTTGGATCGTCCATGTGATAATACCCTAGGGTTTTATGAAGTAGCGGTGTGTTATGGCTTTAGTAAACGACTGGCTAAGATTGATCTCAACCGTTGGATCACTATAAACTTGAGGGGTGGTCGTGGCAAACATAAATTGGGAGATAGGGAAGTGGTTTTTGGAAGGAGTAATTCTCGTGAGGAGAAAATTTTGCAATGAAATTTTCTGGCGGCCACCAGCTGACCTGGCAGGCCGCGAATGGTCGAGCCACGAACCAAAAAATTTCAAGCAATTTTTTTTTTTTCTCACGAGAATTCCCCAGAAGGTGCTCATTTGCTGGATTTCGTGTTTTAAAAACTAGTTCAAAAGGGCAAAATACACAAATACACTTCACCACATTTTGTGCTCAAAATCATCGGGTAAATATGTGCCGATTATAAAGTCATAAAGTAGGAAAATAACTAAAATCTAAATTTCCGGGCTTGCTAGGAAGGATAATGCCATGCGGCCGTCCAAAAAAAAAAAGGGAAGCTTGAATGCAGCGTGCATTTGCTGGTGAATTTGTCGGTTAGCAGCAAATAAAAATCCGGAAGAAAAGCGTCTGCCTGCCTTTTAGGAATGGTCAGAGGACAAAAGGGTTAGCATCAAAGACGGGCTGTTCACCACAAAAATACAGCATTCTAGATGCCAGCATGACGACGAAGTACTTCTGAAACGAGCCGGCTAAAAGCTAAAACGGGCCGTCTAACAAATATTCGAAACCTGCCCATCGGCCAGGCGCGTTGCGGCTGCCTTTTGCTTTTTACCCAAAATTCCATCTTCCACCGCCCATGTGCAACTAACCTAGACCAGTGTTGGGGAAACTTTGTAGGTCCCATCGGAAAATTGCCTATGGTTATTTTGATCAATCGGATATTTTGTGTTTAGGGCCGGAAATTTCTATTGTCTTAATTCGGAAAAATTTTTACGATACACCAAAACCGGAAAATGCGCGATTTCAATTTGGTTTATAGTATTCCCCGGACTTTTTGTAGACGCCCTTTTTTTTTCTTTTCAAAATTAATGCGCGCCCAATTTTGTCATTTTTTGCCAACCTTGACACCTAACTTGTTCTCCAACGTCATCCCAACCATATGCTCGCCCAGATGTTGATGCCTATCGGTTTAAATGTCCACACATATCACAACGTGGCCTATTCTCTGCCACCCCAATGTAGCCTCCCCCGTATTCGACGAAACTCCTGCATATCAGACAATTCTCTTGCATGTGAGACAATTCTCTGGCTCTCATTGGGTATATTAACCACCAGAGCCATGCCACTGATGTATCATAGCCAATCCAAACAGTACAAGATGAATTTGAATCATTGGGTAGGTACCATCAAGCAATCCCTTAAACTTCACTATCGAATATTGAATCCATATATTCTATGGTAGAATAGAATCGAATAGAATAGATTATTTTTTTTTGGTTAAATTCTATGGTAGAATAAGCTATATTTTCATGATTGAAACTTTATTTTGTGCATGATGAAGCATCAACCATTTTGGCACTTAAAGCCATAAGCAAATGGACTTTTTCATTCTTAGAGGAAAGGAAGCATTATATTAACCATCTAGAAATACCACATTATACAGGTAAGCTTGCTAAAAAGAATACATTGCCTTTCTTATCATGTTGTTCTTTACCTCCAAGATACCTCCAAGAGTACATTACCTCTAAGATCACTGAGAGTCGAGTTGTGATATTCAATGAATCCATTGTCATTGAAGAGATGGGAAATGTGTGTAATCCCCGTATCAGCCCACTTCCTGCACTGCTGAGGAAAATGTATAGCCAAACACATGTTAGGATTATTAAGAATAAGGGAGGGATTCCAGAAGATGGTTTGGTCTTTTGAGAGCCCCTCTTTCCAAGTATACATGCCTTTAAGAAAAATTCTTATACTAGTCATTGTACCATGTATCTTAGTGCTAAGAGTAGTTCAAACATCGGCGTCACCTCAAAAAAAAGCTCCCAAAGTTTTTTACGTAAGTGAACTGCCATGTATCGGAGGTTTCGTCTGGCGAAAACTTTCCTACAGCACACCATTCGCGGCTCTGTCGCATCTGGCGATGCCTCGGAAAAGTTTCCACCGTGGAAACTCCTCCTCATGGCAGTATCCTATTACAAAAGCTTGACGGGGTCAAACCTCATTATCCACATCATCATACAATTCCTACACCATTGGAAGAAACCGCTGGTATTGCAACATCTAGATGCAAAGAACATCATCCAATGTGTGAGAAGCTAATGAATCTCCATCTTTTTGCCATTGAATTTGCCAATCCAACAAAGTGTTTGAAACTTCTCTTTCAGAAAATGAGCTTCTGTTAGGCGTATACTTAACGTCTTGACCTTAAACCGCCAGATTCAAAGGTCACGGGTTCAAACTTGGCCAATATCGGTCTAGTAATGGGGACCTTAAAAATCCATTGCCCCGAGGTCGCGGGTTCAAGTACGACCAACCAGTCCTGTGGTAAAGACCTTAAACCTGCCATATGTACTCGATAATCACATGCGAAGCAGCTCCTAGCATATCGTGCTTAGGTAATGGGTTGGCTCCCATGTGATATATAGAATAGAGTGATGTAGAATGCACTCATGATGTGATGATGAATAGATTGACGTCCTTCAATAAAAAGCATAGTAAGAAAATTGCTATAAATTTATACAAAGGATGGCTAGTTTGGTTAATTTGCAACGGGAGGAAAAAAACTTGTGTTCTCTCGGGAATAAATTTATCCTACTACCTTATGGCCATCTCTCTTAAGTAAGGTGCAACAATCATTTGAAGAGGAGGAGTGGGCATCTCAAGCCCACGAATCATTTTTGTCTCAATTGTTAAAAAAAATTGTTTTATAGCTAAGTGATTATCCCTGCATAAGTGTATATGTTATGTAGATGTATGATATCAGTTGGCGTATACATGTAGTTGTTGAGCTTTTACTAATATATATTTGACCCTTCAAAAGAGAGAGATAGAAAAAAAAGAAAGAAAAAAAGAAAGGATGTCATAGGGGATTGAACCCCCACTCGACCTGCCCATATGCAGATGTATAAAACAAAAAAAACTCATGTATTGTATCAAATTAAAAACATCCAACAAAAGCAACCTAGGAAGAACAGCCCATGATTGCAAGAAGAATCAGCGCTGCATCAAAATCAATTGCATCCTCCTAGTCGATGTGGTTCCGAAACCCTACATTGCTACTATTTAACCATGAATTAGAAATATGCCATGTTATTTTGCTATAACAACCTCTAAAAAAATGAATCCTCCAAAAAGACCCCTTCTATTGTCAAACCAGCCCAGCCACGTTATCTTCTTACGATTTTCACTAGAAGTACACCCCTCGAAACCTTCCAAAATCTTCCTTTTTTCCACATTGCACGACATTACAAGACAATAGAAGACAAGCACCCTCTAAGGAGTGGTAGTTACGGATGTAAGACTTGTAGATTAACATAATTGATATATCCTTGCGTGTTTTTTGATCTGATGAGAAAAAGCTTCAAGAGATTTTCAAATTGGGTTTTTTTTTTCAATTAGATTCGTTTTATAGCCTGATTCTTGAACTAGTATTTCGGTACATGCTATTGCAAGTTCCTTAAAAATAATTCTAGATCAACGATTTACCACACTTTATATAAGATCATTTTGAAAGATGGATTAAAATCAAGTGGAATGGATTAAAAATTGTATTCGTATCGCATATTACTGTGTAATACAACTACTGTACAAAGTGATGTCCACATTGAAATTGTTTGTTACAATGTACCCGTAAGTGGTAAAGGTAAAAGGTACGAAGTGACGTTCACATTTCTCAGTTGCAAAATTTCTGCATGTATTCAGTGATTTCTCTCGTTGAAGGCTTCTGGTCCACCACAAGCATTTAGAACAACTCTCTTCATTTTAGCCTGCATGAGACTCTGACCATTGTTCTATACCATACGAGTTGCATCGTCTATACTCCTTGCAGACTATGATACTTCCACCAAGATTATTCATGTATAAGCTATCTTACCATCCCCAATGCTCCTATATCAGGACCCCACTTGCATAGATGCGCCCACAGGATTTCAAGCCATATTTGCTGCATTGCTTAGAAATCTGAAGAGCCTTTCGCATGCTGTGGATACCCTGAGATCATCACATCCCACACACTGCATTCTTAGTTTCCATTCTTAATAAATTCTGAGACATATGGAAAAGCTTTGTTCTATGTTCTGCCTAAATGATGTCCTCCATTCAGAAAAGACGTCCAAGATATGGACCAATAAATCGAGGGCAATGTTGATCTTGGGACGTATGTGAAATAAGATAAAGGTGGACGAGGCTACTTATGAGTGTGACCACAATTGACGTAACTACAGTCAGACTATCAGTGAGCCTCGAGGAACATCAAACTTGCGTGTAAAATTACCATGAGCCTGACCAGCATGTAAAATTAGCATGATCAAACGCTCAAGCTGAGCTCTTAAAGAGAAGATTTCTGCAACCAAACAGAGTTTCCTGCAGCATATTCAAAACCCCCTTCCCACCCAAGGGTAGCCTTGCGGGCAAGCCAAAAGCTTTGAGGTTGCTGAAATTTGCCATTCAAATTGTTGGTAGATATAATATCTGTCATTCAGTGAATTGCCATTCAAATGCTGGAGCTGAAATTAGATATTTATTAGGCCACAAAGCATCTCTTCAGGAATGTGTTTGTAGCTAAAGCTTCCTTTAGAGAAGCACCCAAAAATTGTTGAATGCTTGATATAATGGAACATCTGCCCAAAATGCAGTTTCTAGTAATATGGCCGTGCAATGTAAATGGCCATTGGTATAAGGTTTATAGGAGATGCTGTTCAATATTGCATGTAAACACGCTGGAAACAGAAGCTCAAACAGAAATACGATTAAGCATCACAAGAATGTGACTGCTTTAGGTTCTGAACTGAAATGAAAACCAGCCCATTCCAATGCAAATGTTTTTGGCAACTCCTTGATACAAGGCCTTCCAGTCAACCATTTGGGAAGCAAACTGACATTCTTTTGCTGCACCTCTATGCAATATTTCTATTCTTTTGTACTGCAATCCAGTCTGAACAAGGACCTTTTGTTCCACCTTATGTTTACGTTTACCCATGCCTTCATTTTATGTTCTGTACTGCTGCACCTGTCTAAGGCCAACACATGACATGGTGTAGTAGTCCTCTATATAATTTATCACGGGATGGATCAATTGTCAGAATGAACCCATACATGGAGTACCGTAGTTATAACCAAGATCTGCAAGAATTTCCATTGCATGACTTACCAGATGACTTGAAAGGACTCTGATGAGCCAACGTCCGAATGAATCATGACAGGAACAAGCACCACAGAAAGGCCACTTGTACAGCCTAGCCATAAGGTTCAGAAATGTCCCATCCATGCTAGACTTAAGAATCTCTGCATATCTCACCTTTTCTATGCTCTATATTGGACATAACTATGCATTGCCAATGTTAATGTTTACATGAACATGTACCATTGCTGAAGTGGTGCACATGATAAGCATCCCTTATGATGATTTCTCGCTGTTCAATTTTAGAGATGATTTTAGTTGCATTATGACAATCCATACATACGCGAAGATTTTTCGTTGCTCGAATAGTTGTGCCTGGAGGTGTGCTTATAAGCCCATAGGCTACTGCCAATTTCTCACAGTGGCCACATAAAGCATCTTCCTTGTCATCATCTGACATCTGCTGCACAATCAGATCAAGTTTTGGCAAATATCCTGCCTCCTTTATTTTACTGCTTAATGTCTTCAACATGTTATAAATCTCCTCTCTCTGAGGATGAGTTTTGTCACCAACTATGAATTCATGCAGCTTATTGTCTATCTCAATCCATGCCTTTGCTGGTTTTTTCCATGCACCTATTTGTTGTCTACGCTCTTCCACTTTTGCCGCATCCTTCCACATTCCAGCATCAGAATATATGGATGACATGAGCACATATCCACCAGCATGCTGCTGATCCAATAGCACAAGTTTGTCAAAACACTTTCTTGCAAGTTCCACATTACCATACATTTTGCATGCAGAAAGCACAGATGTCCAAACAATAATATCTGGTTGTATGGTTTTGACTAATTTCTCTGCCTGACGCAAATGTCCTGAACGACCAAGAAGATCAATCATGCAGCTATGGTGACGAATATCGGGTATCATATTATAGTCCTCAATCATGGATGTAAAAAACTCAGAACCATCATTCACCAAACCTGCATGACTGCAAGCAGCGAGAACAGTAGAAAATGCTGCTTTATCCGGCTTGATACCTTCAAGTTGCATGTCCTTGAGATATTGACCAGCCAATTTAACATTGCCACACTGGGCATATCCTGCAATCATTGCACCCCATGTTGCTACATCTCGTTTTGGCATCATTTTGAATACTGTGTTGGCCTCTTCCATGTTCCCACACCTTGAATACATATCGACAAGTGCATTCCCCACAGACATCTCAGAAGTAAGCCCATCCTCTATAATCTGCTTGTGGATATTTCTACCTTGTTCTACAGCACCTATGCTGCCACATGCTTTTAGCATACTAAGAAATGTAATTTTGCTAGGCTTCATGCCCTCATGCTGCATTTTTCCAAAGCATTCTAAAGCAAGACGACCTTCTCCACATTGGGCATACGCACCTATCATCGCACTCCATGTTACAATGTTCTTTGTGTTCAATGCGTCAAAGACCTTCCGTGCATTGTCCAAGCTCCTGCACCTGGCATACATATCCACCAAAGTGCTGCCCACAACAACATCATTCTGAAGGCCAGACTTTCTTATCTGGTCATGAATTCTTTTGCCCTGATCTACAGTCCAACATGCTTTTAAAATGCTCAGGAATGTGAATTTGTCCGGTGTTACGCCTTCCTTTTGCATTATAGTGTACAACTGAAGAGCCATCGTCTTTTCTCCAAGATTGGCATGTGCCCCAATAATCGAATTCCATGTATATGAGCTTGGTTTTCCAACGCTACTAAACAGTTCGTTTGCTTCAACCAGACCTCCACAAGAGGCAAACAGCCTAATGAGATGATTAACCAAGACATCAACAGATTCCAGCCCACTATTGAACATAAGGGATTTTACACGCCTACAAAGCTGAATATCATACCGATCGGTGCTCTCCTGAATCAGATGATGTGCAAGGCCTCTGTGGATAAGGGTCCCTTGCTGCTGCAAAATTTCTGCAGACTTGACTGCCTCATCCAACCATGAATGCCTTCTCATACTAGAACCCTAAAATTGTGCCAATTGTCAACAATTAAATGATGTTTAAAGATATGCAAAAAATAAATGCCGTACTAGAGACATCAAACTTGGCATTACGTTGGCAAATGCTTTTTAAGAATTTTTTTGTTGAGAAAAAAAAGTTCTAAATAAAATGGCCTTCTACGTCACTACGGGCCTAGGAGGAAATTCCTCAGCTGATTTTTGTCTAGGCTCCCTTGATTTTCCCCCACGGATCCTCTTTTGTGGCGTATGACTGCCTGGAGCTACCATTGCCGCCTGGTTCCATTGTTGTCCGGTGTCGGGTTGGCTAGTCGGTTTCCTATGAAGGCTCCTCGGTTTTGGTCACCTCCGGTTGGTTTCGGCTAGGCACTTAGTACAAAACCCAATTAAGATCCCACTTGGGTTGGTCATGACTGGTCAGTTCCCCTTCCCTCGGTTTGTCGTGAACTATTGGTTTTTTGTATTTGGTAAAAAATATTGTTTAATTATATCTCCAGGGTGGGAGAAACCTAAGATGTGAAGCTTTTTGCTTCACATCCCGTTCTACATCCGATGAGGCAGATCTGAAGGCCAGTCGACCAAAAGAAATAGGATTTTCACCCAAGGGCAAGTTAATTGGCACTGCTTCAGAATCGGCACTACTCCAGAATCGGTTTCCAACTATTAGCAATGGCCTGCTTTAGGGCAGCGCCAAGGGCAAGATAATCGGCACTGCTCCCAAATCTTGAACACAGGCGCGCCTCTCTTCAGCAAAATGGCATGCAGATCTCTTCAAGAAGAGGGTGTGCCAGCTTTAGCAGATTTCTGACCATAGACCGACTTGGTACAAGGGACTGGCTATAGGCCAATTTGGATTATGCTACTTGCTTTTAGGTTTGCCCTTACTATTTCTTAGACCGTTCCAGATAACATGTCACATGTCTTTTTCCGCAGGGCAGAGTAGATTGAAGCGTATACCCACAAGGGAAACTGGAAATGTTACCAGGTCAGATTTGTGGGCTGTGGCAAACAGGAACTGGATACGAGGTCGGATTTCTGAAAGCTTCGTCCATGTATGCATTTTATACTAGTCACTACAGGAGCAGTTCCATATACTGTGTGTCTTTGAACAATAATGATGGTTCAAATTTGCTTGTCGACACATATTCTGGGCATAATAGTTCGGCTCATGCGAATGCAGCCAGTTGCAAATGCCATGGCTCATGTTATTACCACATTACACTGATGGACAAGAAGTTTTGGAACAAGCAATCAATGTACTAAGTCAAAGCGAAGGTGTTTTTACAATCAAATTTAGGCTATTCTGACCCAGAACAAGATTTGCCTGATGGGCTCTCTGCTAAGAGGATAGATCTGCAAGCTCTTATGACTTCGAATAGATCTGCAACTCACATAGTTTTAGGACCTGAAGCCGCACCCATGTACTATCAGAAGTGATTAGCGGCCGCATTTTGTCGGTCGCGTTTTATATTGAAAACAAAAATAGAAATTTTTTGTTTTGGTGTATTATGGGATTTGTGCTATATTTAATGGTCTATATGTTATTCATGAAGTTGCCAAAGTTTTTTGAATTTAATTTTTTTTCATAACTAAAAAACAACATCTCCCATAATACACCACAACAAAAACATTAAAAATATTGTTCTTTATTTTGGATAACCGTTTAGTTGAATGTTTGTCATTTGTTGAATACATTTATATATTTTTAGCATATTCTTTAATGGAGATATTGTTGCATGAAATGAGAGAAGCTCTGGAGAGGCTTGGATATACGCATGAGTGGTGCTTTTTTTCGTTAGAGTGGATCTAGCAAAGGTTCAATAGCAGAAGTGCCATTTTTCATCACTGTGCTAGGGTATATGGAATTATGCAAAGTGGAAAGATGAGATACAATAGAAGTCTAGACAAAGCAGAAGTAGCTTTATATGAGAGTAGGTACTCAGATTTGTATTTGTATTTATAAAAGAGGTAGCACTAAGGTACATATAAGTACAAAATTACATCAAAAGCTTTTTACAGGGAAGTCTAACTCGAAAAAGAGATGTTTTTTTAGGCAGCATTGACCTTGCAATATAATAGACATATAAGATTTTAATCAAAAAGTCTTCTGAAAAGGAGAGTTTTGGAATTGTCAAGTTGAACCAGATGGATCAGATCTGGATCCTTTTCCTTTGTCTTTCCTTCATGTGCCATGTGTGATGTTGATGAAGCAGCAGTAAGAACAATCATAGATTTGGCATTTAGCAGGGTTGAATCTGCCAGACTGATTTATGGCTTCACAAATCAGCCCTCTTCTAGCATCATAATTCCGTGTACAGAAGCAATCAGATCTGCATTGGTCTCCATGGTAGACATAAGGAACATCACTAAACTGATCTAGCTACATGACATTGATCATTAAGTTGATTCTGTTCCACTTCGAAACTTTTAAAAGAACCAGTACATTAGCTGAAACAAGGTAAAGATAGCATTATTTAGGAAAAGAAGCATTAGTTAGGAAAAGACCTCCCTGGCAATATCATAGTTAGTTTGCTTAATCACAGCATGAGGCTGTACAATAGGGAGATGTGAACGATGGGGGATGTGGTAAGCTTAGATGCAAGCTTTAAGACCCATTCTAACCAAAGGCAACCTCTAAAGAGGTGATCCTCATCTTCCTTTTCTTGTAAGCATCTATTACTGAAGTCGAAAAAAAGTCACACCAATTCTTTGTCTCTTTGCATTTGTGGCTAGAGCCTCCTTATGCCATAGCTACCAAATAAAAAATTTCGTCTTAGGATTAGGTGAGTTCCACATATACTTAAGATTAATGAGACATCTGTCACAACTTACATCCCATTTAAATGGAGGGTAAGAGATAGATCTTGAATAAGATATATGTAGGCCCTTTGGTTTGGGTGCATATTCACATGGGGGGATGACTCAAGACAAGAGCCGTTGGATAGGCATATTCACCCCTTATTCCTTAATCTATACAAAGACGTAAAGTTCCTTGTTTTGTGGGGGTATGCAAGTACAAAATTTGCTATCTTGTATAACAAGATTCGCAAAAATACTATAAGATTTCAAGCGGAATACTATATGGTGTTGATTTCATACGTGCAAAATACAATTATGAGGGCTCTCGGCCGCTGCCCTACGTCACCGGTGAATATGCACCCAAACCAAAGGGGTTTAAGGGGGATTTTAATTTAAATGTGTTGGACCCAATGGTTGTGTTAATTAATGTCAATGGTAGTTATGTGTTGGTTGTTAATGTCAATGGTTGTTGTGTGTGTTGGGGATTTAATTTTTATATGTTGGATGTTAATGGTTCGTGTTGCAAAAAAAATTTGGCCTTCTGGGGCCTTAGGGACCCCCCCGGTGTGACAAAAAATTTTAGAATTCAAACCAAAAAAACTAGAATTCATTTGAGGCTTTCATCACCGTAGCTTTTGAATTTGATCACAATAAAACAAATAGAACATAAGTAAAAGTTACCATAAAGATAGAGCAGATTGATCTCATTATTACGAAAGTCATAAAGTTTGCAACACAAAGAAAACCCCTGTTATTATGGTACATATTGTTACTTCGCTACAACTATTTTCTCTTTCACAATGACACCATTGTTTATCAATCCATATGATTTTGGATGCTCCATCTCTAGCTTAGAGGTAATGCATGATTCACCTTATGGTTCGATTAAAGTTCCAAACCTACAATATAAATGCATTCTTGTGGCTTATTGTTTGGTCGCCCGTCTGCGTGGACATGGAAAAAGGCGTGGAATAATCCACTTTGTTGTGTGCATAACAATCCGTTTGTTGATTGAAGCTAAAAATCGGGCCGCTATGAACAATCCGATGACCGGGGAATATCCAAGAGTTGGAAGCAAGCAGAGGGCCTAAACTTGAATCTAGCAGCAAATTTTAGGAAGGAAACAAAAGGGGTTTTGCAAGACTATATTGTAGAATCAGGAAACCAATACCTTGTAAAAAAAACATTATGCTAAGCGAAGAAACATTAAAAAACAAATACCTTTATAAGTGTGAGCAAAAAAAATCCATCGTGGTAGTAAAATCGTGATATGCACACATGCACACACATGCACACATGCACATGCACTTGCACTTGCACATGCACAATACACATGCACATGCATATACATGCACATGAACATGCACATGCACACACATGCACATGCATGTGCACATGCACATGCATACACATGCGCAGTGTTCATGCACAAACACATGCAGAGAAAGACAACAACCCTCGGATTGTTCCAACCAACGAAAATCAACGGCCCATAAAGGGTGCACTCTAGAAATACTATTTAGTACACCTCAACGAATACAACAACGAAATCATAGAAAAACTATATGTGAAAAAAGCGTATAAAAATCTAAAAGTAATCCCCTGTTATTGTGCTACATATTCTAACCATAAACCATTGACATGCCATTGTAAATCCTGGAAATGCCAGATCCCTTGAGTGATGACATCTTCTATACTGATAATGGATGGCATGCTTAGCTCTCAGATCACATAAACTGGAATCCTGAAATTCAATAAAACCATCCTCATTGAAGAGGTGAGAGATGTGAGTAACTCCAAGATCAATCCACTGCACTAATTTGGAAAATGGAGGGCAAGGCATATGTTAGGATTATTGAGAATCAATGAGAGATTCTAGAAGATAGTTTGGTCCCTCGAGGGCCCCTCTTTCCAAGAGTACATATTGAAAACAACCTTCTATGCCTAATTGCAGAGGATCACTTCATCGATTACTCATACCAAGAGTTTTTTCGAGTAGCAGCAGAGTGGCACTTTTGTGGGGAAGAAACAATGTCGGATATGGCAGCTTATGAATTTATCATACACAATTTTTAACAACAACCACTTTTGAAAACAGAAGAAGAGTTCTAACCAATCCAGAGGGACATATACAAGCTAGGTAGAAAACTAATCACAAAGCTCTCTTCTCAATCGAAAGGAGAAAGAAAAAGTACTCATGTCAACCTTAAGAGCATTGTTACTATGCAGAAAGATTACGATGATCTGTTGGCAATTGATATGTTTGGCAGCTCAACGGGAAGGAAACGCACATGGGCAGGGAAAGTAAAGATAGTGCCCCAAAGAGAAAAAGCACTTTGTTGTTATCTCCCAGCCCTATACCAAGAGCAGATGATAGTATTTTATAGGGACTTCAGCCCAGGGGAAAGAGAATATCACCCTTTTCATTGCACTTACAAGCTTCGGCAAACATGCCAAGATAAAAGAAAACACATATCATGTCATTCTCATGAAGAGGTCGGTGGCACTATACTGCTTGGACTTTGCACGGGGACATCTACGTGACGCATTCTTGGCATTAGTTATAGCTACATTACCGAACTCCCAGCGCCTCAGATGACTTGAGCTCTAGAAGGAGGAACTTCCCAAAACATCCTCCGAAATATTGGCAAAGGCTTCAAGCTTAAAGACATCAAGCAGTTCTTCAAATCTAAGCTCCAACATCAAGATTAGATCCTTTAGATCTTGTGATAAGCTAAAATGACTCAAAAATTATGAATATATTGATACAACTATTTGGTCTAAGCGTATAAGTTATTATACAATCAATAGAATTAATATTGCAACCTTATAACTGTGTTTTGCCTTGATTTCTTTTATGATTCGAATAATCAAAATAGCTGCAACACATTAACATGTACATTGTATAATAAGCATGTGTGATTAATATTTGCAGCTAGAAACTTCAGCTCAGCTTCACAAGTCCAGGAGAATCAAGGCCAAACATGCAATTGGCAGCCAAGAAACTTGTTTGGCAGGGAACCTCAGGAAGAGAAGATGATCTCGACAGCTATTAACAGGCACCTAGTGCAAGTGCGCAATCAGATGGCACATCTTGTGCAATGGGCTACCCCATTCATGCGTGGAGAGGAGCATAGGCCAATGCCGCCTCCATCACCACTTCTTTAGGAGACAGAACAACAGTAGGAGGGCCACCAGAATAGGAGCCTGCACTAGTAGCACCTAGAAATAGAAAGAGGAAGAGAAGAAACTGGATAGCCCTTCGAGCCAGATAGCAGTCCAGATAGTGAGTCAGATAGCAGCTCGAATAATGAATTAGACAGCTCCCATGGCAGGTACAGAACCGTAAGACTAAGGATTACCAGAAAAGATAGTTAGCGCCATGAACAGTTTGAAAAACATGTAAGCTGGATCTTTTCTAAGGAAAGGATAGATCAGGCATGGAAGCTGAAGTGTGGCTTGATGAAATATAAGACTTCAGAAACTCGTACAATATGAAGGATAAGGACATTGGCAAAGTGACAACTGCTAACCTCATTGGACTGGCTCACATACAGTGGAAAGGTTATGCAAAGTTCAATAAACTCAAAAGAAATAACTGCAAGAGTAAGACTTTCAGTAAGGCTTTTTGCAAGCATTATCTCCCTCGCTTGAATATAAGCAGGAAGATACAACAATTTTATTGCCTAAATCAAGGAAATTTCTTAGTGGCCAAGTATACGGAGGAGTTTATGAGATGGCGACTAAATGTGCCAAGGAATACAAAAAGGCAGCCAGTGGATGGGTATATTGAGGATTTGAATAGTTACATCAAGAGGCTAGTCCGTGTCATTGATCAGGGAAGCAGAAGACAAGGTATTGAGCTTAGAAGAGGCACCTCCAATGCCAGCACTGAAGTAATCTGTCTAAAACAAAGGCAAAGACACGGGTTCTTATACTGCAAAGCAGGCTAATACCAGGCCAAAAATCCAACAATATTAGGGGAAGATAGATAAGAAAGCGTTATTCAAGGAATAGAATGTGTCAGGATCTTTCGCAGGGAAGTCAGTGAAGCACTTTCTAAAGAGTATTTCTAAGGAGAAAAGGGAAGAATATATAAGGAAAAAGCTATGTTTTAGATGCTTCTAACTGGATCATCACACTCATGAGGTCCCTTTTGTTATGCAAGTAGTGTTGGCAGAGTTTGAAGATGGTAATCCCCAATAAAACTGAACAACGAGGAGGAGGAGGTCCATGACTTCATTGGAGGTGAGTGTAGAATCTATGCAGCAATTGAAATAGAAAATATGGGGAGTCAGACAACAGTAGCCAAGATTACCATAGATGATAAACCTTATGTAATGCTTAAAGATACGGAGCAACTCCCATGATTTTGCATCTCCTAGGTTGGCAGCGTTGCTAAAAACTAAGACTCTCAAGTCTAAGCTAAGACCAGTCAGCATGGCAAGTGGGGCAACCCGCCACACTAAAGGAAGGAGGATCAATTTTTATGTAGCTTTGAGTGGAACCAACTTGAGTATGGGTGCAGAAGTCATGGACATCGGTACATATGACCTTATACTAGGCATGGAGTTCTTGAAGCCATCTAATCGACTACTAACAAGCATGAAAATTTGATTATAGCTTCGGATGGCAAGCATTTTGTGGTCAAAGGTAAGAAAATTGCTTTAATAATGCAGTGCATGTCAATAAAACGGTTACTTAAGTGCATCATGAAGGGTAGTAGTGTTAAGAACAAGGATGCTCATCAAAACAATTGTTGAGGCCAATTGTTAAGTTAATCAAGGAGTTCCATGATATATTTCTGGATGAAATTCAAGACCTTCTGCCCTATAGAGGCATAGAGCGTGAAATCACTCTTGCACCAGCACAAAGCCAACCAGTAAGGTTCCTTATAGAATGAGCACTCCCGAGCTAGCATAGCTCAAGAAGCAATTGAAGAAATTGCTTGAGCTTGGATTTATTCAGCCTAGTGTATCACCCTTCGGAGCACCCATCCCCTTTGTGAGGAAGAAAGATGGAGGTTTGAGAATGTGTATAGACTATCGTCAATTCACCAAGCAAACAATTAAGAACAACTATCCCTTGCTAAGGACATGACTTGATGGACCAGCTCCAAGGAGCTAAAATCTTCTCCAAGATAGACCTAAGATCTGAGTATGTATAGATAAAAGAGGAAGGCATCCATGCCTTTAGAACGCAGTATAGGCACAATAAATACACGGTAATGCCCTTTGATCTTCCAAATGCTCCTGCAACCTTCATGAGAATGAACGACGTCTTCAGAGACTTCTTGGATGAGTTCATCATTATTTTCTTCGATGACATCCTCATCTATAGCAAGTCAATGGAGAAGCATATATCCCCCTTGAGAAGAGAGTTGAAGAAATTGAGATGATACTGCCCTTTTGGCAAGCTTTTAAAGTGCCACTTCGCAATGCCTAAGGTGGAGTATTTAGGCCATGTTGTGTCGGTAGAGAGAATCGCTATCGACCCATCCAAGATGGAAGCAATAATTGGTTGGCCAGCACCGAAGAATGTGTCGAAAGTAAGAAGCTTCTTGGGACTTGCAGGGTATTTTAGAAAATTTGTGAAGGACTTTGCTAAGTGGGTAGCACCTCTTTTGATAAGCACCAGAAACTCAAGGATTGGGTTGCACATTGAATTCAGAATGTTCAAACTTCTTTTGACAAGTTCAAGTGGATCTTGACCATAGCACTAGTGGTGGTAGCAATGGATACAAGTAAAATCGCAGTCATGCAAGAAGGAAGAGGGCCTATGACTCTAAAAAGATGAATGATTCCAAATAATGTTATCCAGTGCAGAATTAGGAGCTTCGAGCAGTTGCAAGAGCTCTTTGCATATGAAGGCACTACTTGTTTGGCAGAACATTTTAGTTGGATAATGACCTCGAATAGCGATTTTTAGCTTTCCCTAGGATTTGGCCTAAATTGTTCGATAGATTCCCACGCATTACGCACACGTTCGCCACTTTGTTTCCAACTGAGAAAGGCATGAAACCACCAACCACTAGAGCTTCTAGTATATCAAGATGCAACCATTCCTCAACTTGAGGCTGAACATTGGATAGAATTTCTCGAAGAATATGACTTGAGATAGTATACAAGCCAGACAAATTAAATGTGGTTGCTGATGCACTTTCTCGACGTCACTCGAGACTCGAGTGCATTGCAATGCCATCTCCATCTTATCAAGTAAATCCAGTAAGAAGATGGAGAAAGCCATTCCTTCAAGCATCATGTCTGGGCTAGTCTTTGCAAGAACGAAGGACAGATAAGGAAAGAGAGTCCTTCAAGCATTTTAAAAGGGAAGCAATCTTCTATATCACACGAACAAGTTATGCATACCAGAAGCCTCAAGAGTAAGGAAGCTAATCTTACATTATATGCATAATAGCACTATCCGGCTATGCAGGATGCATGAAGTCCTATTTCAAGATTAGAAGTAGCTGCTTCTGACTAGGCATAAAGAAATCAATAGCGAGCTACATCCAAGAGCACCAGTTATGCCAGCAGATGAAGGTGGAGCAACTCCGAATCCCAGGAGCTTTGGAACCCTTGGCGGTACTGAATGCCAAATGGGAAGTTGTCAGTATGGATTTCATAATGGGTCTCCCATGAACAGCAAACGGCCAAGATGCCTTAATGGTAGTGGTCAACAAGTTGTCAAAGATGGCATATTTTCTGCCATGTCGAACTATAGATATAACCCTAGATACTGCCTTACTATTCGCAAAAGAGATCTAGGTTGCATGGGATGCCTAGAGAGATCATCTCCGACAGCAGGGTGCCGAAATTCATAAGGGTGCAAAATCAATACTGAGTAGCAAATATCACCATTCAGACGCCACTTACATGTGCTTAAAATTGGCATGTTTTAAACATGACGTGCGTATTTGGCATGCTGACATATAAGGTGCGCGCTCGTCAAATGACAATCTGAGAGAATCATTAGCTTGAATGGTGCCGGAAACATGAATGCTTGTAGCCCACCATATTTGTGGATGGTGGGCTTGCCCATCTTAAATTCAAGCAAAATGGAGAGGTTATTTGTTTCAAAGAATTGCCTAAACTGAAATTCAACAATTTCCCCACACCAATTTTGCAAAATACAAAAATCCGAGAGAGATGAAACCAAATTCCTCTTCCCATTCAATTTATAGAGATATTGATGCAGTACGGAATAGAGACTATAAGCAGAGATCATCTGCAGAGAAGGTAGAAGAATACCCTTTATAAAGCTTCACCTTCAAAGAAGAATAAGAAATTGAGATTGAGTGACCGTAGAATAAGAGAAATTTCAGGAGAAATCTTTGAAGTATTCAACCAAATTACTACAAATGTTCATGACAGTGACAAAGGCCGTATCCTTGACAGTCTTCTTTAAAGAAACCTAAGCAGTCTACTGTGGCCAAGCAAATGGTGAAGAATTTGAAGGAAACAATGCAAGAATATAAGTACGAGAGGAATTATGACATGCTTCGTGCAAGAAAGTCCACCTTGGTAATGGCAGCAGCAGGTACAAATGGTACCAAATCTATGAACCAAGCAGAAGTGGCTAGATTGCTCAGCATCCCCAGAAAAATAATTTCAAATGCTTTTCAAAAAAAGGTGCAAGCTAACAAAGGGGATGGATTTTGGTCAATGTTCAGAAGGAGGAAGCGGATGGATAGCATGTTAGATTACAATAGAGGAGCTGTTATCCGGTTCTGGACAGAGAATACAAGAGCATCTCCATACAGGAAAGACATGATGAGATATGTATCAGAGATAGGAATAAAGATGGAACATCCAATTTACGTTCTTGAAGTCAGCCAAGTAAGGGCGAAATCACACTAAGGCTAACCAAAAAAAAATACATGGCACATTTAGGCACCCGTTAGTCCAATAAAACAGTTTTAGGCGGTCTTCCCGCATCACACTATATGATCCGCCCCAATTAAATAAGTCACACGTCATAGCCAGGTGGAAACGGCTTCCCGTTTGCGTTTGACTGCCATCTCCAGGGCAAGCATCTCTCATGTTTGAAACTAGCATTTTCATTTCCTTGCGCTCTTGCACCATTTTATAACCAGTCATTTTACATCTAACAGACTGATACACAAAATGATTATCTTGATTTTGTTATGACTTGCTTAATGCATAGTATTTTGTCCTATTCCATGAATTTGTTACGATGAATTGTACAAATGACAAACCTCTGAACATGGAATGAAAGATCAAAACACCCATCAGACTATTCCCATCCTTCTCATAAACAACTTATGCCCTTATTTCAAACAAGAACTATAAAATAAAAGAACCGAGGAAAGGAGATGGTACTAAGAAACGACAAAGATTCAATGGTGGTGTATTTATACACTCCCAGCACATGCACTCACAAGAATGCTTAATAAATACACTCCCAGCACATGCACTCACAAGAATGCTTAATAAATATGGTATGATAACCAGTTCTAGCTAACAAGTTGTAGACTAATCTAACATGTGGTAAATAATACAAAATCTAACATAAAACCACCATTACTAATGTTTGATGTACTTAGCTCAGCCATTAACGCGTTGCCTGATAATGAGAATTTACATTGGCATGTGAGGCGTAAAAGCTTCTAGAACTTCCCAGCAATATCAATAAATGATTCCTCTGTAACTTTGCCACAAGGGACGCTGCTCCTGCTATTATGCTTACACCATAAGATGACTTACCAGTTTTGCAATATCCAAGAGTGTCCCTGAATATCTATGATGCCAAATTGCAGGTATAGTTTTGGGCACAAGCATCCAAAATGACATCATGTTTACATGTCTGATAAATTTGTGGTCAGCGATATAGATTGATTCAGCAACTTCTGTATTTTCATATATGCATGAGAACGTCCATTACAACAAATTATACTTGGGATGGACTTCACTGAATTTAAAATTGCCCATACACCGTTCTCTCAATTCCGCTAGTATTTTGCTTGCTTCCGCTTTAAATTCTTCAACTTTATCCTCGCATCCCTAAGTATCAACTCAGCAATCGTATCAACTGGCAACTGCAAAATGAATGAATAATCTTTGCAAACCTATTCTAGGGATCTAATTCAAGTGCTTTTTTCAAATCCCAATCTGCTAAGTCTAAATCTCCAGTTGTCGTGTGTGTTTGGGTATCATCAATGCCACGTTTAAGATTGTTATCTTCAAGACTAGTTATAAGTACCTTTGTGCATAGCTTGACAACATCTGTATAATTCTTCAACTTCAGCATACAAGTAGCATCATTCAACTTGCAACTCACCTTTAAAACTTTTGCTTGCTTCTTCTTATCGGATGAAAATGAACGCTCATGTCCCACATATTTTCCAGCCTAGCAGGTGACATAACTGGTTAGTTCAAACAAATTTTTAGAGAAAAGAATTTGAGAAGTTAACAAAAACCTCACTTTCTCATATCTGTATGAACTAAATGACTTTCAATTGACACATGGCTAAATACCTTCATCAATCCTGGACTCAGATGTTCATCTTCATAACCTTTCTTTTCAAACAAAGTCCATCTGCAATCTTTGCGATGTATTTAACTGCAAACAAAAGGACAGAGTAAATCCCAACCAAATTGCCAACCAGCTCCTTCCTTACAATACTTGAGCTCTCTGAAACTAAATACTTGTCATGGCAGTGCCATCATTGGGCTTTTCATAACCTTCTCGTTGCTTTGAGACTTTCTTAATAACCTTCTGTCATCTGTAACTTCAACTACTTTTGAAGATAATAATTCAAGAATTGTAAGCTTTATTGCATTCTACACATACAGCATCAGCCTTGTGACCTTGCTCTCCAAACCCATCTGCAAAAGCAACCTAAATATCATAAAATTGCCAAGTTAAGACATCAACAATATTGACCTCTTACATTTCGGCTTCACAATACATGCGGTTTTCTCCCCTTTTTTCAGTGTCTTCACTACTTTTGCAATTGCTGGGCAGAAAAATCCTGTCACATGGGATAAAGTTCTTATTATTACACTAACATGCATTTGAACAATTTTATAACCAAGCAAGCTTAAGAGTTAGTAGCTTTTAGTGCCAAAATTGGCAGCACACTGAATCCGCATACCAGCCTTCTCATATTTTCAGGGAACGTGAAGAGCTCTCTGCAATCCTCCAATTTTACTGAGAACTTAACTGTAATAAAATAAATAAATGGATTAAGACAACGAAAGTTATTATAGAAGAGAAAAATGAGAAAAATTTCCAGGTTACCTGCAACTTCATCTGAATCTTTTAGCATCTCATACATTTGACCTTCACAGAGAAAAAACAGTAGATGGACAAATTCGAGCAGTAGATTTGAAAAAAAAATAAAAGAACATAATGCAAAGACAAAACATAATAAAGCATTAAAAACTAGCAAATTTGAGATCTTTTACTTCATCAATTGATGTTCAAAAGTCATACCTGTCGAAATTGCAGTAGAAATTGATGGATTGATGGAGGAGCTTGTTTGATTTCGGCAGACAGAGGATAAAACTGGCGCACTATCAATTCTTTTGTGTTTTTGGCGCCAAGAAGATAGGCGTACAAGGATAAAATTGGTCGATGTGGCCCTTTGCCAAAAAACTTGGGGATGTGCACTTCTTCCGTCAAAATGTGAAGGGTGCCTAATCGATGAGTCAGCAATTAGGCACGATGGTGTAATAGGGTGGGTGCCTAAAATATCCACATGGCGTTATTTTATTTGTAAATTGAATATTATTTTTTGGGTTTAGCCCTGGTGTGATTTCGGCCTAAGTATTCATCCAATATTCTAGGTTCATTATATATAGCAATTATTTGGTATTCATACAAATTCCCTGTAGTTGCAATTCTACCTCAGGTTCAGAGAGGAGAATCCTGGTATCAAAATTGCATTGCAGACTTTTCGGAGATTGAAACTGAGTTTTGTAAGGAGGATGCGTAAAAGGCATACATATTGTTGTATCTACCACTTGAAGTTTGAATACATCATGTAGGGGTTGAACAGCATGAGAAAATTAGGTGGAGTTCATGACAAATTGCAACTGCCATTGTGACATTTGTAGTCTGGCTAAGAATGTGCAGCCAAAGAGCAAATAATTAAGTGCGCCAACGACTTATAGAGACAAGTGGTTTGCAGCAAAATTGATGACGAGGAGTGGTTTGATCATAACTGTTTGATATTGGCGTGTAAAAAATGTGGCTTGGATAGAATTAAAAAATGCCCACAAGAAATGGATGGCACGGGTTCAGTACTAGTTACTTGAAAGGCATTTGAAAAGTAACCTATGGATCCAAGCACATTAGAATGGTTCAAATAAAAACAAATTAGGACTAAAAAATAGCCCTAACGCTTCCTTATTTCTCGAATAATTTCAAATTATGTTAGTACTAATTTTTCACGTGATTCCCTCCCAAAATTTTCAGGGAAAGTTTTTCCCACATTTTCGATGATCTTGGAGAGGCTTGTTGCTGTCGAAGGATCTTGGAGAGTTGTTGCTGTCGATTTTGCGGAGAATAGGGATGCCATTGCTTGCAATCTAGCCGAGATAAAGGACGCCATTTTGCTTGCAATTGATTCGAGCATATGGCATGAATTTAATTCAAGGGGGTGGTGGCATTTTGAATTTGCAAATTAGATTAGGCATTCGGCAGCCAAGATTTCGAGATTGACTGCGTTATCTGTAAAGGAAAACGAGGTTTTAATTTCGTGCTTCTCTAGAGATTTAATGCTTTTCAGAGTTATATGATGAAAATAAGGTATTATTTTCGTGCTTATGCATTTCAGTTTTGGAAATGAATCTGCCAAATGTTAATGTGAAAATGTTAAAGATCAAATGTTAATTTGATCTTTAACATTTTCAAATGTTAAATGTCAAATGTTAATTTGGAAATTGAGTGGTCAAAGATCATCGGTGCCAGATATTATATTTAAAGTGTTGATGGCGTGGATAGTATGTGTCTTTATTGCGTATCTAAATATGCTTCCAACATTTGAATTTTGATGCAGATTTGACTAGAAAGAAAAGGGATCTGCCATGGTGAATCTGGAGACTATCTTTGGGATTAAGTAAATGATACTCAATCAAGGTATATTTCAAAGTGGATGCACAATCTGCAAATTAGCATTAGATATTGCTAATAATAACTATTTTGATGTCAAGGCACTAAATAGTAAAATGTATGTTATATATTAGTACTGCTGAATAAATAGTACTTAATTAGGTTGGCTTCTACTAAATGTTTGTGGTTGTGTACTAATCACAAATTTAGTTGCTAGTTAGCATTGCATTTGATTTTATTTACTAAATAGTACTATGTAGAATTAGGTTACTAATTAGTTGCAGGAAGTCCTAAACTTGCATCTTTGTCACTAATTTTATATATAGCACTAATACCATTTTTTGTGCTATGTTTATGTTATAGCATGTCCAACAGAAAGAGCTTGTGTAAGGTGAAGAAAGAAGAAGAACACTCAAAATGCAAGCAGAAAGAAATTATTCTAGATACGTCTAAATTATCATGTGAAGGCCTGACGCAAATAAACATGAGAAAAGTTTCGACGATGATGAAGAGATCCTGCAAAAATCTTTGGGGGTTTCAAATGTGATGGTAGAAGCAAATATATAAATTCTCAAGGATGAATGCACAATATGTGGATCCATTTTTTTAAATGTATATCAACGATGCTACCAAAGGTTTGATGTGTGTATTGGGGAGATAGGTAAGTTTTATGCCAAGGCATTTGCATTGCAAATACATGGCAGCCAAATAAATTGGAAACCATTTGTTGTAAAGAATGAAAAGGGGGAGAAACCAAAAGAAAAAGGTGGATGTTCAATCATCTACTATTGGTGCTCTAGATAAACGTGAATCGATTTGAGTGAAAAGGCACTTTGTCAAGTGATATCAGATTTGCGCATTGCATTGAGTATAGTTGTTGAGAGATCATGAAGATGCTTTCAGAAAAATGCAAGGAAAGCAAAAATATTTGGAAGAAGTGTTCTCATGAGATGGCTTATTTATGATAGAATGGAGAAAGCATCATCTGGGCTATAGATAAGAGATCTATGGAAAATGCTATGTCTTTTCTATCAAGCAAACATAAAATCTAAAGAAGATGAGCTTTTAAAGGCCGCAAACTGCTTACAAAGCGCTTTGAACAACGCGGCACGTAAGGTAAGCATATGGTTGGTCTTTTCATGGTATATTTTGAATGACTCATTAATCATTTTTTAGGAAGAGGAGACCATGAAACACTTGCATCAAAAAGTAGAGAAATTGCATCTCTATTTCTAAGCCTCATTGAAGAAACTAGGTAACTTTACAAGTTGGTTTTCCATAAGCACGTTGAGTTAACCGCTCTTCGCATTAGATGCTTTTTGTGGAATTAAAGATATGCTCTTATTGCACATTTGGTTTTGATCCAAGTAGTGTGTGTGCCGTTATTTCACATTGCTAGCACCGAAGAATGTGTCGAAAGTAACTTGCAAGGTATTTTAGAAAATTTGTGAAGGACTTTGCTAAGTGGGTAGCACCTCTTTTGATAAGCACCAGAAACTCAAGGATTGGGTTGCACATTGAATTCAGAATGTTCAAACTTCTTTTGACAAGTTCAAGTGGATCTTGACCATAACACTAGTGGTGAACATACCAGACCCACAAGTTGGTAGCAATGGATACAAGTAAAATCGCAGTCATGCAAGAAGGAAGAGGGCCTACGACTCTAAAAAGATGAATGATTCCAAGCAATGTTATCCAATGCAGAATTAGGATCTTCGAGCAGTTGTAAGAGCTCTTTGCATATGAAGGCACTACTTGTTTGGCAGAACATTTCAGTTGGATAATGACCACTAGAGCTTCTAGTATATCAAGATGCAACCACTTCTCAACTTGAGGCTGAACGTTGGATAGAATTTCTCGAAGAATATGACTTCGAGATAGTATACAAGTTAGACAAATTAATGTGGTTGCTGATGCACTTTCTCGACATCACTAGAGACTCGAGTGCATTGCAATGCCATCTCCACCTTATCAAGTAAATCCAGTAAGAAGATGGAGAAAGCCATTCCTTCAAGCATCATGTCTGGGCTAGTCTTTGCAAGAACAAAGGACAGATAAGGAAAGAAAGTCCTTCAAGCATTTTAAAAGGGAAGACATCTTTTATTACAAGAACAAGTCATGCATACCAGAAGCCTCAAGAGTAAATCTTACATTATACGCATAATAGCACTATCCGACTATGCATGATGCATGAAGTCCTATTTCATGATTAGAAGTAGCTGCTTCTGACTAAGCATGAAGAAATCAATAGCAATCTACATCCAAGAGCGCCAGTTATACCAGCAGATGAAGGTGGAGCAACTCCGAATCCCAAAAGCTTTGGAACCCTTGGCGGTGCTGAATGCCAAATGGGAAGTTGTCAGTATGGATTTCATAATGGGTCTTCCACGAACAGCAAACGACCAAGATGCCTTAATGGTAGTGGTCAACAAGTTGTCAAAGATGGCATATTTTCTGCCATGTCGAACTATAGATATAACCCTAGATACTGCCTTACTATTCGCAAAAGAGATCTAGGTTGCATGGGATGCCTAGAGAGATCATCTCCAACAGCAGGGAGCCGAAATTCATAAGGGTGCAAAATCGATACTGGGTAGCAAAAATCACTATCCGAACGCCACTTACATGTGCTTAAAATCGGTGTGTTTTAAACATGACGTGCGTGTTTGACATGCTGACATATAAGGTGCGCGCTCGTCAAATGACAGTATGAGAGAATCATTAGCTTGAATGGTGCCGAAAACGTGAATGCTTCTAGCCGATCATATTTGTGGATGGCGGGCTTGCCCATCTAAAATTCAAGCAAAATGGAGAGGTTATTTGTTTCAAAGAATTGCCTAAACTGAAATTCAATAATTTCCCCACACCAATTTTGCAAAATACAAAAATCCGAGAGAGATGAAACCAAATTCCTCTCCCCATTCAATTTATAGAGCTATTGATGCAGTACGGAATAGAGATTATAGGCAGAGATTGTCTGCAAAGAAGGTAATAATGAAGAAGAATTCCCCTTATACAGCTTCACCTTCAAAGAAGAATAAGAAATTGAGATTGAGTGACCGTAGAATAAAAGAAATTTCAGGAGAAATCTTTGAAGTATTCAACTAAATTACTACAAATGTTCATGACAGTGACAAAGGCCGTATCCTTGAAAGACTTCTTTGGAGGGCAAAGGATTTATCAATTGCTTTTGTAAAGAAACCTAAGCAATCTACTGTGGCCAAGCAAATGGTGAAGAATTTGAAGGAAACAGTGCAAGAATATACGTATGAGAGGAATTATGACATGCTTCGTGCAAGAAAGTCCACCTTGATAATGGCAGCAGCAGGTACAAATGGTACCAAACCTATGAACCAAATAGAAGTGGCCAGATTGCTCAGCATCCCCAGAAAAATAATTCCAAATGCTTTTCAAAAAAAGGTGCAAGCTAAAAAAGGGGATGGACCTTGGTCAATGTTCAGAAGGAGGAAGCGGATGGATAGCATGTTAGATTACAATAGAGAAGCTGTTATCCAGTTCTGGACAGAGAACACAAGAGCATCTCCATACATGAAAGACATGAGAAGATATGTATCAGAGATAGGAATAAGATGGGACATCCAATTCACTCTCTTGAAGTCAGCCAAGTAAGTATTCATCCAATATTCTAGGTTCATTATATATAGCAATTATTTGGCATTCACACAAATTCCCTGTAGTTGCAATTCTACCTCGAGGTTGAGAGGGAGAATCCACGGTATCAAAATTGCATTGAAGACTTTTAGGAGATTGAAGGCGGGGTTTTGTAAGGAGGATTAAAGGCATACATATTGTTGTATCTACCACACGAAGTTTGAATACATCATGTAGGGGGTAAAACAACATGAGAAAATTAGGTGGAGTTCATGACAATTGCAACCGCCATTGTGACATTTGTAGTCCGGCTAAGAATGTACAGCCAAAGAGCAAATAGTTGGCGCAATCGAAACTTATGGAGGCAAGTGGTTTGTAAAAGCAAAGTTGACAGGAGTGGTTTGATCATAACCGTTTGATATTGGTGTAAAAATGTGGCTTGAATAAAAATAAAAAAATGTCCACAAGAAATGGATGGGGTTCGATTACTAGTTACTTGAAAGGCATTTGAAAAGCAACCTATGGGTCCAACCACATTAGGATGGCTCAAATAAAACAAATTAGGACTAAAAATTTCAAATTATGTTAGTACTAATTTTTCACCCGATTCCCTCCTAAAATTTTCGAGGAAAGTTTTCCCACATTTCGATGATCTTGGAGAGGCTTGTTGGTTTGTCGAAGGATCTTGGAGGAGGTCATTCTTTGTCGATTTTAGCGGGGAGAATAGGGATGCCATTGCTTGCAATCTAAGTAGAGATAAAGGGCGCCATTTTTGCTTGCAATTGATGCGAGCATATGGCATGAATTTAATTCAAGGGGGGTGGTGGCATTTTGAATTTACCAAATTAGATTAGCCATTCTACAGACCAAGATTTCGAGATTGAATCGTTATCTGTAAAAGGAAAACAAGGTTTTAATTTCGTGCTTCTCTAGAGATTTAATGCTTTTCAGAGTTATATGATGAAAAGAAGGTATTATTTTCGTGCTTATGCATTTTAGTGTTGGAAATGAATCTGCCAAATGTTAATTTGAAAATGAGGTGGTCTCTAATTTGGAAATTGAGCGGTCCACGGATCATGGCCGGTGCGGATATCGCGATCGATCCGAGACATCGGATCGCCATTCTAGAATGGGACGAGCATGCATGCTTGCGCGGCGATGCCCATTTTGGTTGGGAGTTCGCTATTTCAGGTGCGTTTCTGCATCCACGTCTCATCGGCGCTTCCTCTTCTCTCAGCAGTACCTTATTCTCTTTGAATTGTTTCGAGTGAGGGGAGGGGCTTCTTCTGCCTGGTTTAGCCAATTTGGCGTATCTTTCATGCTATCCTTTTAGGCCTTTGGATCCGTGACCTTAGCCCTCGATCCTAGTTTGTAAGGAAGTTCTCGGTAGTGGGCGGTTTATTTGGTTTCTTAGAGTCCCATTCTAGAATGGCATCGTCCAAGAGACATCGGATCGCCATTCTAGAATGGGGCGAGCATCATCTTGGCGGCGCATGCCCGTTTTGAATTGGGAGTTAAGCTATTTCAGCGTGTTTTGCATCCACGTCTCATCGGCGCTTCCTCTTCTCAGCAGTACCTTATTCTCTTTTGAACCTACCCTCCCCTTCTTTGTTTATTATATTTTTTTGTACAAGTTACATTTTATCATGTTTTTCCACATTTGGGTGATGCTATTCTACGGTATGTTTTCTCGTTTGTTGTGTTGGTGATGTGCGACGGGTTGGCGGCGGCAGACTGCTTCGACTTCTCCATACGGGGTTTGGGGGCGATTCTATGCCTTACGTTTGTCTAAAGCCCCTTAAGGCTTATCACTAGGTTTTTTCCCTGAAAACCCCGAAGGGCCGGATTTTAATCCGTTGATAAGCTTTCTACGGGTACATCGACCACTCATCTATTAGCATTGTATTTGTTTTGGGGTCCAAATGATATAATTGGATTTTCCCTTTATTTTTCGTGGGTAGTTATGTGTGCCCATGCCTCCATCCCTCATTAAGGTGAAATCTGCTTTGAGATGAATGAGAAGCCTATCTATCTATCGAGGCGGTTTGTTGGTTTCAAGAGTCCCATTCTAGAATTATATTTAAAGTGTTGATGGCGTGGATAGTATGTGTCTTTATTGCGTATCTAAATATGCTTCCAACATTTGAATTTTGATGCAGATTTGACTAGAAAGAAAAGGGATCTGCCATGGTGAATTTGGAGACTATCTTTGGGATTAAGTAAATGATACTCAATCAAGGTATATTTCAAAGTGGATGCACAATCTGCAAATTAGCGTTAGATATTGCTAATAATAACTATTTGATGTCAAGGCACTAAATAGTAAAATGTATGTTATATATTAGTACTGCTGAAGTAAATAGTACTTAATTAGGTTGGCTTCTACTAAATGTTTGTGGTTATGTATTAATGTTTGTGGTTGTGTACTAATCACAAATTTAGTTTTTTTTTTTTTGAAGGGCGAAAAGCCAAAAAAGTTTATTAATCGAGAAAAAAAGTACAAAATTTACATGTCTCATCTAAGCGTGTAAGCACCACGGAGATGCCACAGGAGCCACGAGCACAGGCACAATGTACTTACTCGGAATAGGAGACTAATGATAAGAATCAATTCGAAGATCTTGAATCGGATCGTTCCACCCGTTTCGAGTCAAGGGAAGAACACTTTCGTGAAACTATCCAATATCTTTTCGGGCCCTTGTAATAACAACGTAATGCGGATGAATAAATGCCCTTTAAAGATGTGGTGTCTGTGGCGCTCCATATCGACCATAAGAATAGCCGGAACCAAGATGAAATGCCCTTTATTTTATTTGGAGGCCATGCGTTGGGATAGGATGCCAAAAGATGCATGGCGGTCAATGTCTTGTTAAACAAACCTTGTAGCCAGGACCACGCTAGTTGAACCTCGGGACAATCAAAGAGACAATGCTCAAGAGTCCAACGTCCGAGAGGCGGCCGGGCATACCGCGGATATGCGGATCATAGCGATGTCGAAAAAGGCATTAACTTGAGCTTTGTGGATAACACGCCACCGCGATCGGAGACTTTAGGGTGGAGCAACCTATCCCAAAGCTATCGTGAGTGTAACGACACCAAGGTGGGAACATGGAACATGTAGGTACCACCCATCGGCAACCTGGAGGGTTGTGGTGCTAAAAAGAAGGCGATATCTTGTCGACAAATTGCTTGCCTTTGTGAATATTTTCATGGCAGGTCCATGGCACCCCTTCGGCAACATCAACTTGCACTATGAGAGGCAAATTTTACTGCGACCTTCTTCCATAGAGATACATCCCAACGAGAGGCGGGAACTTTGCCTTAAATTCCAGGCCAAGATAGTAGGCGACCCTCCTCATACCATGCTTGAATGAGCAACACGCAGAACCCATCGTCTGTGTAAGGGGATGAACCGGGGGCTACCAATGGAGGTCTTTGAGGGGTGCGAGGCGGTGGTGCCCACCACCATGGAGTCTCAATAGGGTGTGGATAGAGGGGCATGGCGGAAAAGATGTCCCAGCCTCCCATCTTTGCCAACAAGCCCGCAAAAAATGGAGAAGCGCTTGGAAAAGGCTGCGAGTCGAAATAAAGCCCAAGGTAGAATTTGGTTTGTGACCTTCTTGCCTAGAGGGATCACAGATGACCAAGAGCTTGTCTAAGAGGCGTGAACCGGAGAGTCATCCTCACCATTCTGTGAGTCTCCAAATGAAATTTGAAATAAGCACTTTGCTCTGCGATAAAGAAGTCCATCATACCCAGACCACACGCCCAGATCACAAATTTAGTTGCTAGTTAGCATTGCATTTGATTTTATTTACTAAATAGGACTATGTAGAATTAGGTTACTAATTAGTTGCAGGAAGTCCTAAACTTGCATCTTTGTCACTAATTTTATATGTAGCACTAATACTATTTTTTGTGCTATGTTTATGTTACAGCATGTCCAACAGAAAGAGCTTGTGTAAGGTGAAGAAAGAAGAAGAACACTTCTTAGCCGCAGAGCGAGAAATGATTCTAGACACATCTAAATTATCATGTGAAGGCCTGACGCAAACAAACATGAGAAAAGTTGACGTAGATGACGAAGAGATTTGCAAAATCTTTGGGGCGCCAAAATGTGATGGTAAGAAGCAAATATATAAATTCTCAAGTATGAATGCACAATATGTGGATCAGTTTTTAAATGTATATCGGCGATGCTACCAAAGGTTTGATGTGTGTATTGGGAGATAGGTAAGTTTTATGCCAAGGCATTTGCATTGCAAATACATGGCAGCCAAATAAATTGGAAACCATTTGTTGTAAAGAATGAAAAGGGGGAGAAACCAAAAGAAAAGGCAGATGTTCAATCATCTACTATTGGTGCTCTAGATAAACAGGAATCTGATTTGAGTGAAAAGGCACTTTGTCAAGTGATATCAGATTTGCAGACAAAATTGAGTATAGTTGTTGAGAGATCGCAAGATGCTACAGCAAAATGCAAGGAAAGCAAAAAATATTGGAAGAAGTGTTCTCATGAGATGGCTTATGCAGATAGAATGGAGAAAGCATCATCGGCTATAGATAAGAGATCTATGGAAAATGCTATGTCTTTTCTATCAAGCAACATAAAATCTAAAGAAGATGAGCTTTTAAAGGCCAACGAAGCTTACAAAGCGCTTGAACAACGTGCACAGAAGGTAAGCATATGGTTGGTCTTTTTCATGGTATATTTTGAATGACTCATTAACTGTTTTTCAGGAAGAGGAGACCAAGAAACACTTGCATCAAAAAGTAGAGAAATTGCATTCTATTTCTGCCTCATTGAAGAAACTAGCTAACTTACAAGTTGGTTTTCCATACGTTGAGCAACTGTCTTCCGCATTAGATGCTTTTGTGGAATTAAAGACATGCTCTTATTGCACATTTGGTTTTGATCCAAGTAGTGTGTGTGCTGTTATTTCACATTATCCTTGATGCGCTTATATTTATTTCGCCAAAGATTCAACGTGTTTAGAATGCCTTATGGATATACCCAATACATGGCTGAAGTTCTTGGCATAAGAAACCCAACACTAACTTTTTCTGCAGCTGAACTATCTCATGGATGTCCAAACAATGAATTGCCAAAATCACACGGTGAGTAATAGCTATTATTTCATTTATGTTCATCCCTAATGGATTCTGATAGTTGATGTGGCTGATTATCATGCAATAGCTGTGGATCTAAGTGCAAGCATGGAGGGCAAAATTTCTCATATTAAAGCAATGTGTCAAAAGTTTGCAGTGGGGAAATATCAAATGCCCAAGATGGGTATGACAATACCAGGTAATAGGCCTAGTCAATCGAGCTTAGGTATCTAATATTGGATTCATATGATGTTTATTTTGTTTGCATGCATTGAAGATGAAAAGGATAATGGATTTGACCATAATGCTTCAATCACATTGGTTGAAGGACACAAAGACATAGTTATACTTGATGAAAGTAAAGATGAAGGTAAATCAGTCAATAACGAATAAGAACTTCCTGCAGGTAGACATCTTGTGAATTTTTTTCTTTCATATGTTATTTGTGATTGTTGCTAGTTTAGGTGCTTGCAGAAATCTATTTTCTGTCCGTGCATGCAGGGATTTCGTTTTCCTAGACATATAGCTAGTCCAGTACTGATGCATGTCTAGTAGGTTGGCAGTCACATAGCTTTACAGATATTAGGGTAGGCTCGATGCTCAACACATGTTAACATGTACCAAGGGAGCAGTAGCCCTCCGCAGTAAAGTTTTATCAGTAGCATTTAAAGTGCTTGGATGCCTCCAATTGCAGGTGAAGAGATGATGGAGCTTGAATGTGATACGCCTTTCGCACCACTAAAAGGGTCCAAGAGGATTGATTTGATGTTAGATAAGCTTATTGTAGCAGTAAGGGATGAAAGAAGGAAAATCGATTAGCAACAAAAAGGATGAATTGGCAAGAGGTAAAGCAACCATGTATTGTTGTTGAAACCAATTGACTTGACGATTCAGGAACTTCTTTGCAAAAGGAGAACACTTTTACGACGGACAAATCACCTTCACATAGTGTAGATAGGGGGAAGCGGAAGTTTCAGAATGACAAGCAAAGCTTGTCCAATGTTGGCGAATCTCCTGAAAAGCCTGTTACTAGTAATAAAAGAAATTCCAGGAATAGCAAAAGATTCATTGGAAATTTAAAGTGCAATAGGTTCGTACTTGTGAGCTGTTAATATTTTTATTTCCATGTATGCTAAGTTCTTGAAATTGTTATATGTGCAGTGTTCGGAAGAAAGTTCTAATTTTAGAAATCAATGACATGCTCGTAAAGATTCTCAAGAAGGATGCGCCACTACCGGAAATGAAGCCGGGTGTTGAAATCATTACTTTGAAAAAGGAGTTGGTTGCTGTGCAACCTAGAGCAGTTACATTTTTGAATTTCTGCCTCAAACATTTTGAAGTGGCAATCTGGTCCACATTTGGAAATTTAGACGTGTATTGGTTCCTTCATGCCATCATGCATGCATGAAAAGTTTCTACTCATATGGTTGCCCACCGAGGCAAGAAAAATGACTCTGAAATCCTTAAGCGAGTCGATGTTTTTAAAGGATTTGTCAAAAGTTTGGAATAGATATAACGAGTTTAGTCTAAGGACTACGCTATTGATCGATCCATTACGGTTCATTAACTTCCTCAACAAGAGTGATTCATGCATCACACCAAGGTCATTTATCCCAGATGTAAATGATGGGGATTATTTATTGGAGACCTTACAACCTTGGTTGCAGGGTATGGTTTCTGAAGTGAATGCTTATGCTTATGTTGGAACTATCGTGATTAGGAACCAATATGATGATAGCAATGCCAATATTTTGAAGGAGCTGAGTAGCATGAAACTGCGATCAACATTATTCTGATGTGTCTTTATAAACTATTCTGATCAACATTATTCTGATGTATTTTTATGAATCATTCTGATCAACATTATTCTGATGTTCTTTTATTCTGATCATAATAACATTCATTCCGTAACATAGTAACATTCATATCTGTATATTCATTCTGCCTGTTCAGCAAGTTCTTGTATGAAAGTTCAGCAAGTATGCTTGTTCACGTCTTGGCAAAAGGACAGATTTGCTTGTTCATGTGATTCCAACGGTGCAAAAAGATTGAATGCTTGTCTATCTGCCAAGCATTGCTGCACAGCCTGCCCCATACTAGTTTTTTCAAGGATTTTCTGGACAGATACATAGTTGGCAGATGCAAATGTGTGTTTAGCTCTAAGTTTCATTTTGTCATGTAGAAAAAATGAGTGACAGAACCGGAATATGAATAGCATCCACAACTTTGTGGGATCGGCCATGGATCAGAGAAGAAGATTTGCCTGAACCCTAAAAAAAAACAACAAAATTTTCGATGGGTTCATATATCCCACAAGCATGGCCCAAAAAAAAAAAAAAAAAAAAAAAAAAAGGTATATAAGCATTTTCACTTTCAATACTATTAATATTGGGTATTAGGGTGGCATAGGATGCCTTCTTGATGCTGATTAGGGATTGAAGGAGGGGAGTGTTTGTGAAATCTATGCACAAATCTAGGTTGGATCGGGCCTTCATGGGAAGATGGGAAAAAGAAACCCCTTTCCCATGAGAATCCATTCCTTTTAAAGATTTTTTTGATTAATCCCAATTCGACTAAAATTTATGCATGAATTTGGAACATCATGTTTCAAGCTCATTTTATTAGTGAGACCAATCCCAAATCGACTAACATTCCTTTTGTAAATTTTTTAATTAATCCCAATTTGACTAAAGTTTTTGCCTGAACTTGGAACATCATGTTTCAAGTGCATTTCATTTAATGAGATATGCGCGACTTTGATTGTCCTCTGAATATGAAGAAATGTGATGTGTATGTCATGTACTCGTTGTCCTGTTCCCCAATATGAAGTATCAAATTAACATCATGAGAGATCTTAGCATCGAATTCACATGGTTGATGTGTGAGAAATACTTTCTGGCACAACTTATAGTGGATTGTTCCTAATTTGCTCAATTGCCTAATTTGCACAATGACCTCATTTGCTCAATGACATAGTGAGAGTGTATGGTTGAATTTGCTCAGTGACCTTATTGACCCTTGTAATGAAGATCGATCCAACGCTATAGTGATTGGGCCAACACTTTGACCAGTAGTATTAACGAGGCTTATTGGAGTGTGTGGTTGAATTTGCTCAGCGATCTCATTGAATTATATAGCCTATGCATTTTACGACGTTGTTATATACCTATTGATTTTTTTAATATTGGTAGTCTATAAACATGAATATGGTAACACCCGATACCCCATATAGAACATTTGATTATTAAGAAAAGTTACTTATTGTATGCACCAGACTTCATATTGAGATACTAGATTCAATCGATCACTCTTCCATTTTCACATCAATCTTCCAGGATTATGGTGAGGTTCAAAATCACCGCCCCCCATGGAGGAGTCCGTTGCTTCAAGCCACTGCCATCCGGGCACGAAACTGAAGATTGTGGCCAAATTCTCTTGTCTGGAGGTGAATCGGCTGCAGAGAAAAGGAGCTCCAGTCTCATCTAAGGTCCAGCAGTGGATAGACCATGTGCATGCAACTGACGAATGCCTTCTGGAGATGCACATAGAAGCTGGTGGCAATGGCCTTCATGTTCAGCTGATGATGCCTTGCCTTCATTCTTCGGATGTGGCTTAATAGGATCTAAAATCTTCTTATTTTCTCGGCTATGTGTGGATAACTTTTGGTGTAAATGATGATGTAAAGAATGCAAGTAAACTGTTTTCTAAGTAAACTGTTCTCTGTAAGCTCTTTCATGAGTTAGTTATGATCTGTTTTATGTAAACTCTTTGATCCATTTTAATAATATAATACGGTTTCTTACATGCATTGTTTTATCCTTTTATACTTGCATGCAATATTTCTCCCTCATTTGATCCTCAAAATTTAACTTTGTTTTATACTTGCATGCAATATTTCTCCCTCATTTGATCAATTCCGGAGATCTGTTGGAGCGCATGTTCTTCAACGGGTTCAGTTGAGGGCGCAACTGCAATTATAACTTCATCTGGCAAGTTCATACTGGTGCCTTCAGGTAGTAAATGAGTTCAGGATTTAAGGCAATGCATTGATTGATTTAGTTTTTTCTTCTACCTATAGAAACAAAAATATTAATCAATCGTCGCTATCAGAAGAGAAGGGTCTGAGGTAAGGAGAATCATGATTCTTGCAACTGAATGTGTATGTGCTTGAATTATAGGCCGACTAGCTTAATCGAGGGGTTGTCTATCCTTTGCTGCACAATTTCAACTGCTTTGTCTTGATTTTTTTTGAGAAAAATTGATTTGAAGATCTAGCTTCAGCAGCGAGGCTTCTGACTGGCGGAATGTCCAAGACTAATCAATGTAAAGATAAAAACATAGAATTTGTCAATCCCAAAGGCTATAAGGGGAACATAACAGTCTATTTATTTTTTGGAAACATAGTAGTCTGCTTATTTTTTTGAGGCATACAGAAGTCTTGCTAACCTCTGCATAAATATAATAGTTTGCTTATTTTTGAGGACACACATATGTTTTGTTAACCTTCATTGCATACATTTCTGCCTTTAATATTTTTCTTAAACAAAATGCATCATAAATTTAGCACATGTTCTATCTGCAATCAATTTTTATTGTGTCCAATATCATGACATAATGCCAACATTTCTAGTAGCTTTTAGTTCGGACAATCCAAAAAATTCGTTGCATGTTATCTTTAAATATGCTACAATAGTTGATTTCTTCTATTATCATGCAATATCATATTTATTTAGGAAGTATATGATGTGCTTTTTTCTAATATCTACAATGTTGTTTCTATTCAATTCAAAATAATTGAATCAGCTTCTATGCACTTAAAAAGAACTTTGTGGTGCCGAGTTTTATGTATCCCAGACATAAACTTGGCTAGTGGGCTATTCAAAAAAATTGGAAGAATTAAACTGAGTAATGGGACTTCTCCTAAGCATTTTATTTTGTGGCAATATCACCAATACAAGCGCCTCCGAGTGCAGCACATGTATGAAGTTTAGCACTTAATTGTATGAAATTCGGATAGGTCACTATTTTTTGGCATATTATAGACCATTGGTGTGACACGTCACATGAACATCGAGTCTTTCAAGAGGTGCATCCATTTAAACATGTAGTATCCATCTAAATATCATTACACACATTCATTTAAAGTTCTTCACTCGATTTCTTTCTCCTCAAGGCAATATATGGCACCTCCAATATTTTGCCTCGTCGTCATACAAAATGAATACATGAATAGGAAGAAGCAAAGGACGCTAGATACAAATCCTTATTGAACAAAATTGCTACCTTAAAGCCATTTAAAATTTTACTAAAAGGTATAAATCATTTCATGTTGTATATGCCTACATTATTGTCAACATTATATTAGATTCATATTTACAACATGCAAACTAAAAAGCACAAAGCAGCAGCGGCGAATGCTGCCCCGACAAATTCTTGTAGAAATAATATGTATATTTTAGCCTTTACCAACATAACAAAAAATATTTTTGAACTATAATTTGCAAAATCTTTGGCAGTATAGCTACTTATAATAAGCAGTCAAATCATTATCATAAAATTAATGATAAAGAATCTTTTATAAGGATTCAATCTTCCGATATTAGTTCTTGTTATGCTGCTTTGTTTTTTTTTTTTTTTAAATTGTTATATAGAGTATATTATATCATTTATATAAATTATATTTATAAACATTTTGAAGCCATAGTTTTATAATACTAGCTATATATTGATTTTTTATAAAACGTTATTCATCAAATATTTCAAAATTATTGATTTCAAAATTTTAAGGTCAATATTAAACTTAATGTAACAAGTATATAGGTCGATATACTATACAACAAGTGGAGCTTATAGCCTTATTGTATTTTTATCTAACTATAAAAACTATTCAAAAAATATATTTGTCTATGTATAACGTTTTCAAGTTACTTTTAACAACTTATTCTTTCTCATATGCAAGTCTTTGCTTATAGAATTAACATATCTCGTGTGGTTTTTACCAACATACCAAAAATATTTTTGTTTTATAATTTGCCAATTCTCTAACATTATAGCTACTTATAATCAGAAGTCGATTTTTAATATAAAATTGTCGATAAAGAATCTTCTATAAAGATATATTGATCTTTTAATATTGATTATTATTATGCTGCCCTTTTTTTTGCTTTTTAAATTATTATATAAGGTATATTATATCATTCATATAAATTGTGTTTGTAAAAGTATTGAAGGGAATAAAGGCTGGCAAAAAAAAAAAAATGGCATAATCAAGGGGCCTAAATATTCATCATCCATGGAGATCACGAGGCCCATGAATGGCCACGAAAGAAAAAATAGTTCCTGCTACTCAAACGAAGGCTACATCATAGCTAGAAGGCAGTATTGTATCGTCCTACTTTGCCTCAAGGATTCGTGGATTTGGAGCAGAGATATAATTTGTTATCTGTTGTTAAAATTTTTTAAGTAGGCACTTTCATTTCCTTCGAATATTTACTATCCAACACTATAAAGTTTATTTTTAGCTAGAATTTTAAATATTTACTTTTATAATATTAGTTAAATATTTATATTTAAGAAACATTATTTTCAGATATATTCAATTGCGTTGAGTGATAATGAGAAGCATGTTATCTATAGCTGTCCGATGTAAACTAAATCAAACTTTGATTTCAACACTAAATATCATACATAATCATGGAAATTTCAATTTATTGCATGCCTGGATCATGCATACATTCTAATCTATACTGGATTTAAGTCAAGCAACTACACATCCAAGGTAGGGATATCCTTATTTATAGAAACAAATTTTTCCGTTTATTTCAAATTAATACTAATCAGATAAAGGCATTAATATGTTAGCAACAATATCCTTAAATAAAAGCTACATTTCAACCTCTAAAGCAAGAACCCGAAGCATCTAAAAAGCATCAAATGAAACTATTAAATCATGTTCTACTCTATCTAGGCATGCAGTATAGAGAAAAGCACCCATGACCCTAGAATACTAAAGCATAGCTAGAATGAACAACCCTTCCCAGCAATCCTATAGCAAACCATGCAAGCTTTTTAAGTATATGCATGCTTTCACTGCCTAGCAAGAAACAGAATCACTTTTTTAAACTAGCATTCTACGTCTGCACAAAGCATAAACAACATCTATATCTCTATTACCCACAAATGCCCTACATTTAAGCACTACATTCAAAAGCAACACTACACTTAGACGCACAACAAACATACCCTGCACTTGATTCCCACCTCCTAGCAACCTAAAGAATCTACCATTAAATCATTCGTGTACAAATCTTAAGGTAATACAATATAAAAATCTAAGTTTTTCGTCCAACAATCTATTAAATTATATTGTCGATTTTATGCCTTCCAAAATTTGCTCTCTATATTCTGGAGCATAATAGCAACCATCACAGACATAAAATGTGCCACCTGGGTATCATATTCATATTTCACCAATGCTTCTCTACCACACCATCTTGAGCAATGTGAATCGGCCATTTTATACGAATTTCGGCATGAATGTGGGGTGGTTTTTTAATTCACATACTCAAAAAGCATGTGGGCTGACACATGTCTTTGCCGGTCTTGTCTTCGCCCTTCATTGCCCTTCAAACTGCCCTTCATTGCCCTTCCATAGCCCTTCATTGCCCTTCAAAAAATCATGAGTGTTTTCTATTATATAAAGGATATAATGAGCGTATTAGTGATGCAAATGATGATGACATAAATTATTTGGTGAAGGTGCTTATATGTGCTGTGATGGTCAAAAAACTGGGTAGGTCAATAAAAAAGTTACCATGTGGAGCTCTCAGAGCCACCGGCCAGACCCGCATCGATGCCCTTTGCATAAAACCCTGATTTGAATGATTTTATATCCTAACTCTATAATGCATGCATTTGACCACTTCCTATTTTCCAAAATCATCATTTATTGAATTGATTTGAATGAATTTATATCCTAACTCTATAATGCATGCATTTGACCACTTCCTATTTTCCAAAATCATCATTTATTGAATTGAAATCGATTGTTAATTTATTGAATGATGTCAGCTATCATCTTCATAGAGTATTCTAATATGTTGATCTACACAAGTTTGTTCAATCGAACCCCATCGACTGCCTATCCGTTTTCTTTCGTATATCTGTATTCAGTTCATCTGGGAGATCTGGCAACATTTACATATGGCCTTTGCCAAATCTTCCAACACTCCATTAGGTCCAAATCACACTACTAGCAAAACTGAAAAAATATAGAGTGATAACCAGTATAATTATGCCATGTGGAGTTTAGACAGACACCCAATATTACACCTAGGATTCCAAACGTCTAGCTAGCATTATGGCACTCTTAAATTTTTAGACAGGCAATTTTGCATGTCCCAAGTTTCGGCAGACATAAACGTCATCTGCCTCTTTCGTTGGGTAACCACGTCACCTGCTCCCCTGTTCAAACTGGATATCGCAATTCGACAGCCTGCAGCCAAGATAGTCTCCCAGGATTCGATAATGAAGTGAAAAATAGTTCAAATCGATGGCAGGTCTTTGAAAATTGTCGAAGATTGCTGGAAAATCTGAAAATCTGTTGCAGATTTGTGAAAATCGGTGGACTTTTTGTAATGGTTTTTCTGCAAATATGTTGACGAATCAGAGGATTCGGAATGAATCATTGGATTCAGAATGAATCAAAGATTAATTTTTACAAAATTCATGAAAAAAGATGCCCAAATCATTGAATAAACATGTATTTTCCATCAAATCTTTTAAATAGTGAAAGTGCGATTCGATCAAATTCGGATACCTTTGATGGGGCTTATTTCAAACTAGGTGGTAGTAGATTTAGACTAAATTCTTATGAAGAATAGTGGAAATCGAAATGATTAACGATGATCGATAAAAATTCATCGGTGCTGTCATAGATTATTTCTGCTTGCATGGAAGATGAGATGGAAGCTTTTCACATTATTTTGGCACGTAATGCGATATCGATTAACGATAGAACATTTTTGTGGGTTGGATGCCTGCCGAAACCTGCCATTTATTTATTTTGGTTTGCCCGTGGTGTGCTTCCAGCCTTAGATATACTATTCAAAAATAATTCTCCCTTGTCCATTAGATATTTTGTGTCCCATAGAGAATTTCCTCTCATGCACTCAATAGTCGTCAAGTGAAATCTTATCGTCTAAGTATTCATTTTTTTCATTTTTCATTAATTGATCATTGAAAAAAATAAAATATATATCATTAAAACCATTGGAACACAATAAATACACAAAATCCACAAAATTTGCCGCGTATTTGCAATGCATGCTACACACAACAAACACTGGAATTCGTAGCTACAGGGAGGAGCGTCACCGAAACCCCCTGGCTTGGGCCTCCTTTGGTCCGATGAGGCGGGGAGAACTTCCCTTCTTCTAGAAAGCATCATGAAAATTCTAGGTGGCTAGAGGTTGGCAGTCTCCCACAATCATACTCGACCTAACCTCACTAAGGCAACATACCATCTAGGAGGGGTAAAATCCATATCTTGCCCACTCGTAGTGGCTAACTACTAGGCTTAACTCACAGAGATCTTCTAGTAGTCAAAGCATGCCAAAAAACCTTCTACAACAAGTCTCCTCTTATCATGTAATCAAGCTCTTACCTACAACCAGGAGGGCTCCTATGCACAGGTCGAATACTAGTAGGAATTCTTGATGTCTTTCCTTAGAGTCATCTCTAACATGGCTCCTAGGTCTCTATCCCCCTTCCCTAAGCACAAGAGGTGCACGATAGAGAGATCATTTATAATAACACGTAAAGAAAAAATAGAATAACAGTTCTAATCTAACTACTCTAATCATGTATGAACATACATGATTAGAATTTCTTTGTTTAGGTTGTTTAATCTCTCTCCCCCACCCCATTTTTTTTTTTTTTTTTTTTTTTTTTGAGGAAAAGGAAGGATTATATTAATCATAACTTAAAACATACAAGGATGAAGGCTCGAGCCTTTATAATAAAAAAACTGTCAAATATACAGGCCACAAAAGTTCTCAAAATCAAGTTCTGTCACAGGGTCAAATATCATAGCCAAACTCCACCACAGACATAAGAAAGGAGCACGGGGGCTTGAACCTTGCCAGAAGCTTCACACCTTCCTTTATGGTAATAATACATGGAGTGCATGCAACAAAATTGGTTCTTAGTAAGCAAACAGTTGTGAGAACCAAATTTATGAAGGATATGTGCATTATAAGCCTCCTTAAGCAGAAATTTGAGCCGAAATGTAGCTTTGACCGCCTGGCGTGGAGTACCAGAGTGATGTGTGGGAACGTCATCCAGCAGAAGGGTCCCCACGAACACCTGCACCACATTGTTCAAGAATGTTGCAATAGAGAATTCAGGTCAATCAAATATTCAAAGCAAACAAAGAAGAAACTTGACTTGAACTTCCCCAAGAGAAGCCAATAAGTATAAAATTTTTCTAATTTCGCAGCCTTGTGGGCTAAGACACATCTGATGGGCTCGAATTGGAAATTGAGTTTCATCCAAGTGAAATCACACTTCCTATTTTCCAAAGCCACATTATTCCTATGCTTCCAGACAATCCACAGGGCCAATTGGAGGACAGTAGTGTTGATAATAGACTCCTAAGGTTGGAAGAATTGAGACATATTGGAGATCGAATCCATATCAGGGAGTTTCATCTTGGGGCCTAACTGGGGCAACCACGTCCAAAAACATTCAATACTAGGGCAGAGAAAATATACAAGACTGATTCATCTTGGTTCTTACAAAGAGAGCAGATAGAACTATGAACAGACTTAAAATTCCTCTTGATCATGTTAGTATTACTCAGCAAAGAATTATGGAGCACAAACCTGGAGAAAACTTTGATCTTAGGGCAGGAGTAAGGTTTCCAACAAGAGTATAAGGTCTTTTTGAAATTTTTAAGAGAGAGGCCCTGCAGAGAGGCAAGCATGATAGATTTTGGAGACCCTGCAACTCCTTTTCACTTTGAAAAACCAATTAAGAGGAGAGTAACTCTCTCCATTCCCATCCTTACCAAGGTGGAGGGAATAAGTCTCGATCACATGCTTATATATGGATCTGTGAGTAGAGCTCCCACCCATCGTTTTCTTAATATCTTCCCAAGGGAGCGATTGATTGTTATCATCAATCAGGTCTTTGACACAAAGGATGTTAGCAGTATGCCACTTCTTATAATAGGTGGGGTGACGAGCAGCATAGCAGTGCAAGAGGAAGGGGCCATAATAGGGGACCAGAAGATAGAAGTGTCTCTAACAGAATTGGTCAGTTTGTCATATGTAAACTTCGGGGCCACTTTCTTCCAAGCTTTAAAGATATTTCTGAGAAGAGGAGAGGAATTGGCAGCACAATCGAACTCATAGAAGGCAGAATCTGGCAACTGGTGTTTCAAAGTAGAGCTTCCTAAAGGTTTACTCTTTTTGAGCTAGAATCTGATAAAATCCATGGCAAGAGATTGAAAGCCCGAGATAGATTTCCACACATTCCCAACATTTGGGCTTGCAGAAAGAGGGATTTATACCCAAGTCCACCTTCTTTCTTGTTGTGCCTTCTTCCCAGGAAATCAAGTGAGTTCCTTACAAATGTACTTTCTGATACATTGTTCAATTTTGTTGTATGAAGCCTTATCCGCAATCAAGGCAGAAGAAAAGTAGACATGACTACTTGCTAAGACAGAATTAGCAATAAGGATTCTACCAGCAAGAGACAAGGAGCCTTTAAGAAGGAGAAGCTTTTTCCTGATCCTATTAATCAAGGGTTACCAAGGAACTTTAAGAGACATGTGAACTGTAAGTGGGAGCCCAAGCAAGGTCAAGAAGTGGCCATTAGGAACATACTTAATTCAATGCGTGTCAAGCTCAGGGTATGAACCATCAGTAAGAATAGAGCACTTAGCAAAGTTGAGTTGAATCCCAGAGGCCACCCCAAACTTGAGAATACAATCCATAAAGTTAGAGAAGTTGCTATTATCAGCCTTGATCATGACAAAGGTATCATCAGCATATTGGAGAATAAAAAGCTGTTTATTGGAATCAGACATTTGAAGACCTTGAAGAAGCCCTTTAGTTTCATACCATCTTAGTAAGAATTTCTGCAGCAATAATGAAGAGGTAAGGGGCAAGGGGGAAACCTTGTCTCACCCCCCTTTTAATGGGAAAGAATTCACTTGGAGAGCCATTAATTAGGACACAAGAGGTGGCATTTTGGTTGAGATCCATGATGAGCTTGATAAGGCGAGGGTGAATGCCAATATGAACTATGAGTCTCTTCAGAAAAGGCCACGAAATATAGTCATAAGCACGCTTAAAATCAAGTTTAAGGAGAATGCAATTCTATTTGGTCAACATATTCCAATGTAAAGCCTCATTTGCAGCAATTTAATTGTCAAGAATGGACCTGTTTGGCAAAAAGACAGATTGGCAAGCATTAACTTTGTCTTGAAGGTGGACCATAAGTCTGCCAGCTATAATTTTGGCCACTAGTTTATATATGGTTGTGGTCAACGAGATAGGGTGCCACTCATTAGTCTTAATTGGGGTTTTAGTCTTAGGAATTAAAGAAATAACTCTAACATTAAAGGTAGGATAAAGAAACTGAGCCTGCCAGACCCCTTGAACAAAATGCACAATATCATCCTTCGTTATGGGCCAAAATTTCACAAAGAATTCTGGTTGAAACCCGTCAATGCCAGGGCTCTTGCCATGTTTCATCTTTTTAAGGGTCTCAAAGATTTCAGGAAGGTTAGGAACCTCAGTCCACTCATCTTCCATACTTTTACTAGAGGGGCCAACCAAATCAAATACTTCCTGAATCCTACTGTCATCTGCATCTGAATTTTGGAAGAGCTCAGTATAAAACTTTTAGAAGGCAGAGTCAATGCTCCTCTCATCTGTGCAAATGGAGCCCTGCTATGATTCCAGCTGAGTAATCGAGTTATTGATCAATCTGTTTCTGGCAACTCTAAAAATTAATTTGGAGCTCTCATGATCCAGCTGGTTATACATTTTAATCTTACTCCTAAGGGCCATACCTTTAACCTGATACTCTTCAAGAGTCTTAATCTGAACTTCCAGCTACTCTTCTTTCAAGTGAAGGATATCATCTCTGGGATTACTTTTAAGAAGAGCCCTAATGTTCTTAATATGTTCCATGAGTCTCATTTTAGCAGCTTTCCTATCCTGTGCAAGCTTCTTTCCCCATTGTTTTACCCAGTTCTTGACTTTTTTCATCTTTTCATTAAAATTCCTCATGTATTAAATTTAAAGGGGTTGTTCTTCCCACTGGATCCAGACCTCAATTCCTTAGTATCAAGGAAGTGAGGCTGATGGTCTGAGATAGTATTGGCAATGTCACCAGTAACAATACAATTATCCAACCAACCAGCAGGATTGTGGATATAAAACCTATCCAACATGCAAAAAGTTCTTTAGTCCCATTTTCTTTTATTACTCCAAGAGAATTTAGTGTTTGAAGAAGGAACATACACCAAATCCTGATTAGCCAGCCAGTCCTCCCAAGTGTATCTTTCATTCTTAGACATGTTAATCTTGTTGCCCAATTTCATATCACAATGAGGGGTATTATTGAAGTCTCCACTAACAATCCAATTATCAACTTGTTGCTGCAAACCCATCCAATTATCAATTTCAGACCACATACGCTCCCTCTTATGGGGTCAGTAGAAGCATAAATGTTGATGGCCATCTGACACCCTTTGATAACTAAAGTAACACACATCCATCTATTGGATGGGCTAATATAGGTATTAACCAACTGCTGGTTATATCAGAAGGTGGCAAGGCCACCTTTAGTACCATCTGCAGGACTAAAGCAGGAAGCTATACCAGGCCTAATCCATTCACCCAGATTAGCAGAGTCAAAAGTAGGAAGTCTGTGCTCCTGGACCATAATAACGTCGGACTTGAATTCTCTGACAAAGGCAATAAACCTTCTTCTCTTGGTAGGCCCCTTAATGCCCCTCAAGTTCCAGGTCAAGATCCTCATTAAAAGGGAGACGAGAAAAGAGAGAAAGGGAATCCTTCGATAGGTGAGTTTCCTCAACCCATAGGTTGAGGATTTGCTTCTGGTGTTGTATGCATGGGCAGAAGATTCCTCATTAACTGAAAGTTTAGAGGGGGTAGGATTCCTATCTTTCAACCTCTTCTTGATGGACCTCAGGGTAATGTTAGAGATATCAGGGAAGGGACTACTACTAAGATCTTCCTCAGAATTAGGGACAATTGTATCTTGTTTTGCTAGATTTTGAGTAGCATTTAGATCATCTAACTTCTGTTGCAGGGCCTCTAGACCTTATTCAATATTACAAACCTCAGTCACAGGACATGAGGATTGCACAGAGTCACATTCAGCAGAAAAAGGGGACTCGGAGGACAAAGAGGAGGGAATAATTTGCACCTCTTCCTCCCAACCACTCCCTTTGGATTGTCGGAATGCCGGATGTGGACTAAGACAAACGTGGTGATGATCATTTACCTGGATTCGCTCAGCATCCTCCTCGTCACCAGTCTTGCTGCCTTTGGGGGTGATGGCTTTAGATTTGAGACAATTGACATCCACTGCTTCAGAGACGATCCTGCTGACTAAGTCCCCAGTTGACTTACCATATTTACCGTATAGATCAGTAATGGGGGTGTGATGGGTATCAAAAGTCGGTGATGTAAGTTTGGAAAGGCTAAGATTGATGGAAGTATGACTAGTGTAGGGGTCTACCAAGAGATCAACAACAATTTAGGGGACAAGGTCACTTTGGGGAAAGCTAGAGGGCAAGGTTGGTGGAACAATGGTGGGAGATACATCTTTTTGGACCTGTTGTGATCCCTGTATACCATCTTGTAAGTGTCCATTCCCTTCCTTATCCTTAGTTATGATAGTGGTCATAGAGTCAACAGTTTCATCAAGGTCTTCGTCAATATTTCCACCTAATTCCTGTAAAACTTTAAAGCTATTCTTGCAGATGAGAGGGGAGCTAATCTCCTCCCTCCCAGCTTCTGGCAGGGGCACTGAACTACTTGAGGACTGGGTAGTGCTGGCCATAAGGGATCCATATACATGGGTCAGCTGTGACAGGCATACTTTCTTTAGCTGGCCATAGAGCTATATCATTCGAAGATGCCGAACTTGAGTGAAAATCCTTCAAGATCAAACAATCCCAATCCATAGTTCGGTTTTGCCTTGATCATTGTAACTTTGTCAAATTGAACCTGGTCAGGGGGTTTATATTTGTCATAAATTTTAACCATAGCAAATGTGTTGAAGAAACCCCCTTATTTAAAACCTTTAATGTATCCACTATAGAGCATGATTCTTTTTTATTTTTAATATTTTTATATGCCTCTTCCAATTCCTTATTGGCCTTGGCAATTTTTTTCCTGATCAGTTGTCACCTTCGAATTCTTCTCGCACTTCCATTTATGTTACCCTGAGGGCGACCATGCGGGTGACCTTCATATTCAGAACTAGTATCCCCTGTCCATACCTGTTCTGCATGAATAGGGAAGTCCACTGCCAAATAAGGAACACATCTTCCTCCTCCATGCAAGTGCTTCCTACAAATAGATAGATAGATAGATAGATAGTATTTTAACGTCACGCCACTAGGCAAACATCCAGCCCGGACATGTGACCACACACCACACTACATTGCTTGGTTGGGCCCAAATAAGGAACACATCTTCCTCCTCCATGCAAGTGCTTCCTACAAATAGATAGATAGATAGATAGTATTTTAACGTCACGCCACTAGGCAGCATCCAACTGGACATGTGACCACACACCACACTACATTGCTTGGTTGGGCCCTGCCCCCAACCACTTTACATTGCGTCTGTGGTTTTGACACCCAACGATTCAGTGCGCGGTCGGGGTCTCGAACTCGAGACCTATAGTTGCTAGACCTAGTGTGTTACCACTAGACTAAACGCCAAAGGCAACCCATTCCATCTTAAAAGCAAGAATTGATCCATCCCAAATATATCCTGGAAAGTGAGTTCAAGGGGGATAGCTTTGAGAAGGTCCAGCTGGACAAAGACAGTGGGAGGTCTTTCTGGTCTACGTTCAACCCAGATATAGGAGCCAATTGAGGAAAATATAGATTTTAGACATTCAGGTTCCAAAATACCGGGTTGAGATCATGCACATGAACATATGCAGCAGTGTTGATTTTAGTGGCTATTTATCGCAAAATTGCTATATTTTTGAATTTTTTAAAAAATTGCCACTATGCGTAGTAGGTTTTCTTCAGTAAAATAATGAGATCAGTTTGCCAAATTTTTGTGGAGAAGCCTTCCATCTTCTACCACATTTGCCAACTATATGAACTTAATGAATGAGCTTTTTCACCTCTCTATCAATAATCTTAATTTTTGAATCTCACACAGATCGCCTACTTAGAAACCATAGAGTTACCAATTCCATATAGCCAGGGAGTATAGAGGTGAAGGTTTTGAATTCTTATTTGTGCCATAACTATGCCTTAAGTATCTATAGAATGTGAAAAAGCTTTTTTGATGTCTTTACAATGGGATACAACCATATTTAAAAGAAAAAAACACCTCCATACAATCATCAAAACAAAATGGGAGCATAAACCATTAGTTAGTGGCACTTATGTATGTCATTATGTTGGAGTCATGGCGACAATGCTATGGTAGGATTTTAGACATCCTTACAAGTACTACACAAAATATGTCGAGCAGTCAATGCGTTCTGCATGACGAGTAAGATATTCAAATAAGAGCATTTTCCAGTCAAGGGGGTCACATCGAGGAACACTCTTCGCGAATTCGAATGACGAGCTCGAAGCGGATATGAAGGTTACTCCAACTATAGTAGCAGCGCCTCAATGAACCTCGAAGTCAGCCACAACGAGGAATATGCAACAAGTAAGAAGAAGCAAGCAAAAGATGGGTTGGATATTAATCTAAAGGAGTAGAACTAATTAAGTAATGCTTGACTGCTTTCTTGTACCATTTGAGAGTACCTTAACCTATACTTAAGTTAGAACCTTTTAAGGCAGCTATAGATGAAATTCAATGATGAAAACATTACTTTGGGGGATGAGGGCCTCTCTTGTCAAGGAACTCCATCAACTCGACTGCCAAAGAATGGGATAAAGAAGCAAAATTATAGCTCAAAATCAAGATTCATCGTTCCTAATTCGAACAGACAAACAAGTACGAAGAAAGAACAACTAGAGATCCAGAAAAGTTTCTACTCAAACCACTTCTTCAGATTCAAGGCTGCTAGTCCAACACCAAGACATACAAATAGGAGAAGATACATCTTCAATTCCAGCGCACTAGGAGGAACATCAATAACACTGCTATAGAGTATGCGTATACCTCGAGGGTAGGCACCAAGGGACCTAATAAACTTAGTAGTATTTGTAATTGCGCGAGCTATAAACCTTGCATATATATTCCCTTTGTTATACCCTTCCTCCCATAGTGTAGCAGGCCAGAAGATAGAGATGCATTATGTATGATGCAATCAACACCCTCGACACTCTCCTCGCAACATGATACCAACAAGAGGAGAACTCATCACGGGAGATGCTGATGGAGTCGACAAACAACAACATCGGATCCAACGTCACCCTTTAGGCGCCAATATGAACAGTACAATATGAAGCATCATTTTCAACATCACCACCTTCAGGCTTTCGGGAATGACATAGAAGATCCCAAGTCGTCAAATACGTCATCAGAGCCATCAGCAATGGAAGACCCCTAATGAAGAAAGTCGACCTCTACATTGAGGAGGACCACACCTTCAAGAAGATCGAATTCTCGAGCAACTTGAAGAATGTAAACTTGTTGCTGCGAACAAACTCGATAGTGAGTGGAAGGTAGATTTAACTCTATTTCTGATGAGATGGAAATAAATACCATTGAGAGAAAAGAGGTCATATAGGATCATGCATAATAAGAAATCACCTATAGTCTAAGGCCACCACGAGGAAAAGCCATCCTCCAAGCCGAAAGTAACTAGATGTGTAGGCATTAGACATCATCCTAGGCATGATAGGGCACTGTCTCCACGACCACGATGGAAGAAGCATCCTCTTTCTATATTGGGAGATTAGCCTTGCATTCATTTTAGCTAACATAATTATAGATAAAAAAGAAAGGGTGGTTCCTTAAAACTACTTTAATAATACATAAGGTATGCTAATGTGGTGTTGACAGAGTTTCTAGCAAGCTCGGGCACCTAAGGTTATAGAATCGAGTAGGATAAGCATAAGGATGATAACGTCCATGATGGTATTGGTAGACATTTTCGGATATTCCTCATAAAAGGATCGCCCAAGGTTGAACTCAGTGTCAAGATTGGGAAGGAAATGCACATGAGTAACTAACTTATATATGATCGTTAACAGACATCCAATGTATTGAAACCACTTTGTGAGCTTGATCACCTCGCTAAGAAGGAATCATTACGAGGATAATGTTGACCAGGTATAAAGCTAGTAAATCCAAGGAATAATCTAACTGAATGAAAAGAAGTAATCTAACAAGTCCGACCAACTTGTTATGATGATATCAACTCAATTGGTGGGAGTATTTCAAGAGTTTAATAACAAAGAAAGGGGGAATCTCTAGAATATGAAATTAAAATATATATAGGTGCATCTAAAACAAGAAGTATATTTAATTGTATGGTCCTGGAAGACCAAAGGAAATGTCATAACAATAAAACCTAGAGTTATTCTAAATAACTCAGTAACCTATAAATGTATGAACGGTTAGCTAAACATGATGGCTCCATTCATCATGAGAATGAGAATGAGAATGATTTTTTATCGTCCACTGAGGCCAATCGGCCTATGGGACCCATAAGGAGCGCAACAAACTTATTACTGTCCGGGTTAAAAAACCCCCGCCCCGAAGGGTTTTCGAGGGAAAAACCGTGGCAGTAATAAGAATGCTGTCAAACTGTACAAGTATACATCAATGTATATATACATGTCAAGTGTGTGCCCGAGGACATAGCTGATCTCGCATGTCCATAACCTCCTGAAGGTATGATCCTAGCACCCGTACGGATGCTGTGCTCAATGTCACATGTAACGGTTGGCCAGGCCTGACCAACTCAGCATAGCGCGTCCGAATTTGATCATATGCTGGGCAACTTTGAAGGGTATGAGATTCATCCTCAATGACTCCCATTTGGCAAGCATTGATGAGCCCGCCCCGGCATGGCTCACCAATCCATCCGGGCCTGCCTCAATTCAAGATGATGTGCCCCTGCGGCGAATGGAGGCAATGAGTCCAAGCCTTTTCATGGGCAAGTGGGTATGCGTAGCATTGCAGGCCTCGCTCCAATGTGGGATTTATGTGGTATTTGGTAGTGTGCCGCCTTGACATGTTCAAGGGCATTGCATCCCAAAGTTTACTGAGGAAGCAAGCGCCAAGATATTGCCTCAAGCTATGGTGATGCGCCTGCTTTTGCACATGTATGCACCTGTGCTCCTGCACATTCCATCTAGCCAACCATTGAGCTCTCTTTTCCCTCCAGCAGGCCTTGAGGCGCTGCGGCCCCATTGCCATGATATAAGCTAGTTTAGGGAGACGAGCATCGTCCATATTGACCACCTTCTGAAAATAGACAATGTGGCGATCAAGGGCCGCCCTCTGTCTGGACTTGCTCCAAGTCATTCCAAGTAGCAAGTGATACTACTGGGCCCCATACTTCCACCCCATATAAAAGGACAGGCTCTACTAAGACCTTGAACAGGTGTGACTGATGGGTCCAATCATACAACTCCGCTCCATGACTATTGTTTTGCATTGCATATAGTGCCTTCCAGCCTGCCGTCACTCGTAGCTGTATGGATGTGTCCCAGTGCATAGTAAAAGGAAACTCCACTCCCAAATACTTGTATGTGGATGCAACTTCCACATTCTGGCCTTGGTAACTGAAGGAGGGGACCCTCGGCTGACGTGAAGATGATATGAAAACCACCTTAGTCTTGGCCAGGTCTTGGTCTCATTCTCATTCATCATGGATAGGTCAGTAAGTTAGGTTTAGCCAAGGCTATGATGTAATAAGTAAGAAACGTTTAATCTCTTAAGGTGGGGAGAGCTATGATGTTGTATACAACGTCATGGAGGGGAGCAGGGCCACTTTCATTATAAAAAAGGTGGGGGATCAATATTGTGAGTGAACCTACCTGCACCTTAGGGGGTTGAGTCACCACCCAGTTGGTCCATGCTGGTTTAATAAGGGAGTGTGTTTAGCCTTAAGACACGCGTGAGCCAAGGTGGAGAGAGCACATTCACCTCGTTAATTATCATAGGATGCATGAAAGGAATTTTGCAATTCCTCACGCCGTTAGGTAAGATGTGTAAGCAGTCTAGAAGGGCATAATTAAATAGGCAGGATGGGACGCATAAAGTCATAGGCAACATGGGAAAAGCATAATTTCCTTCAGCTGTGGTCGATTGCATGCATTCATACCTAGGAATGAGCTAGTAGTCTAGTTCCTAGGAGATTTAGGGAAGTGGATCCCTTAAACCACATAAATTGTATAATTCAAGTAAATTATTGTGGAGGGAACAATTGGGAGCACCCCACATGAGCAGACGTCTTATAAGCCTTAATATGTCTTGTTGAGATAAGTTAAAGCCGATAATAATAATTGTACAGAGTTGCATTGGGTAGATATATCGTAAAAATATAGGTTAGATAGTAATGATATTGCGTAAATAAAATGTTAGCTAAACCTTCGGCGGATGTATACTCCCCCGATGACATGTGAAAGTCCTTGTAAATATAGTCATTAAATTGTCTTATTTTAAGTATAGCAACTGTAAGTATATACTTGGAAGGTTGATACATTACCAAGTGGCGAATTGAGTCGCATGCTTAATACTTGGACCGGATGATGAAAACCTTAGATATATGATATAGAATCAAAATATTGTCTAAATTAGAGTTATTACCTCAATAATTGCACTAAGGCATATCATAGAGGTTTGGTAATTAAAGTAGAGAATAACTAATGTTGTGATAAAATTTATGATATAATAGTAACCATCTAATATTACCCTAAGGTAATTGTATAATAATTGCATACATGTAAATTTAGTCTAGCAGAGATCATGCAAGTTTCCAAGGCGGGGAGACTCGCGATATTGCGGACAACATCGGTTCAAGGTGGAGAGAATGTGACGTTCCAAGATAATATATGGTATAAATACCTATATTATACTGCCACGTCACTAGTACATGTCGATACTTGACATAATTAGATTTGTACCATGAGGTACAACCATTAGACCCATTATATTGCACATATCTATAGGATATGTCAATATAAGCCTTAGTGCCACATGGCAACCAGCCATTGGGCCCGAAACCCTAGCCCTAGATTCGTGGGCTAAAAGGGGCTGGAACCCTAAAAGTTTTCCTTTTCGGATTCCATTCTCAGGAGCACGCATTGCGGCAGTTCCAGATCCTTTCCGACTTCTCACGAGCAGTGGAGCTTGCATTCCGCACTTGCTCCCTCGATCTCGGCATCTCTCAAGCATCTCGGCAGGATGGATGCCTTCAGGGGAATGGGAGCCAGCCAAGGATCCAGTATGTAGATGATCTGTGATGCAATGCCAGCTTCAAGATTGGCATTAAGCCGAGTTTGCATCCCTTCTTAGCTTTAGAGGACCTCTAGATCCCAAGATCTCAGCCCTCTAACAAATGAACCTAATCTAGTGTGTTTAGATTAGATAGATTAGATATTTTCAAGATTTTGTTTTGTTTTGGGGTTAGGCGACCGTTAAAGCCCGTAACACAAACTCGTGGACTAATAAAAGTAACGAATGGCCTCATCCCTCCCGGTCCGGTATTTTTCGCTTGACTAACCGATGACCCAAGATCTTTTCGAGAATCGGTAACTGCCCCTATTCGCACCGAACCGAAACATGTTAGGGCAGAGTTAGTCAGGTTAGAATCCAAGGTAGATGAAGAGGTAACGAAAATTAGAGCAGATATTGAAGAGTTGAAACAGAAAGGGCAGGGGGCAGAAATCGTAGAAAGACTGGAAGCAACTAGAGAAGAATTCAAACGAACTTGTAATCAGTTAGAGAGAGTAGGGGCTGCAAATGAGCAGGATGCAGGTGATGCTCGAATTCATATTGCAGAAAGGGTGGAACAGACAGTCACTACAGTCTTGAAAGAACTGAAGTTGTCAGAGAATTCTTCAACCAAGAAATGCACCTGCACGATCCCGGATTTATGAGTTGCCATAGGGTGGGAAAAAAGCAACTCGGAAAACCACGCCCCATAATTATAAAGTTTAGAAGCCAGGAAGCCAGAGATAGAGTGATGCATAATCGCTCAGTGTTGAAAGATAAACATTTTTGGCTGAACAATGATCTCACATGGCAAAGAAAGAATAGAATTCAATGACATGTTGACTCGGGTAAAAGCTCTAAAAGCAGAAGGGAAACATGCATATATAAAGGGAGATAGAATCTGGATTAAGGACAAGGATGGTGATGTCCATAGCTGCTAGGGACGCGCCCTCAGGTGTGTGGTATGGAATGTTCATGGCTTTAAGAATAGGAAGGAGGTGTCAACTCATTCTATGTGGAAAGAGGCGATATTGTGGTGCTGTTGGAAACTTGGGAACATGAAACTTGCAAAGGCTGGGGGCATCTACATGAATTCACTCTATTAGAATCGGGCTTGGAATACAAAGGGGAGCAGGTCCTGGAGGGGGTTTGGAGGAATAGCGTGCTATGTGAGAAACAATTTTGTGGCTAAGGTGAGAATCACAAAAATATGTGCGTACAACCAATACATTTGGTTGGAAATCAAGGGCAAAAAGCTGGTGTACATTGCTGCTGCATACTTTGCACCTGCATCTAGTAGTATCTACTTACATGAAGATTTATCTAGAGAGGATCCATTCTTACACCTGGCCAGAGACATCAATGCATTTAAGGAAAAAGGGGTGGTCTTTCTCGCTGGAGATTTCAATGGCAGAACTGCAGAGCGACAAGCCAGCATGTTTGTGAACGGGGTGGTAGATGTCCTTCTGCAAGAGCTCTCACCTGTAGAAGTTGAAACAGCAGGTTGGAAGAGATATTCTAAAGATTCTATAGTTAATGAAACAGGCTTAAAGTTGCTGCAACTCTGTGAAGCACACGGTCTGGTATTGTATAATGGTGTTCCTAAATTCCCTGCTTCAGCGGAGCTCACTTGCCAAAATGCTAGTGTTGCAGACTATCTAATAGGTGATCCGGCTGCAAGAGAATTGGTGGATAGCTTTCGGGTGGAAGATGAGCTGGAATCTGACCATGCTTCATTTAGATTTACTCTAGGCGCCCAAGTAGTTGGAGAAGCTTCGGTATACCCAGGAGGAAGACTGAAACTGAGGCATGAAAAGAAAAAAGATTATAAAAAGAAATTGGAGCAGTGCTTGACGAACGTAGAATGGAAAGGCAACTTGCACACAAAAAGCAAGTGTTTCATGAAAATTGTAATGGATGGTTCTTCTCGGGTGTTTGGCCTAACGAAGGGAGGATCTCATAAGAATGTTGCGTGGTGGGATGATGAGTGCAGGCTGGTTAAAAATGAATACTATGCTAAGCTACCCAGGCAAGAAGCTAAGCAGGCATACAGGAAATTTCTCAAACGGAAGGAGGCAGTTTGGGTACATGAATTGCAGGAAAAACTAGAGTATGAACTGCATCATGATGCACGAAAACTTTGGGCCAGAATGAAGCCAGTTGCACCTCCCGCGGGGAAATTCAGTAGAGAGGATCTTCGTCTTTATGCACAGGAGTTGTATCATGCACCAGATGCCCCCAAAATGGAGGTGCCATCACCGAGGTATCCTGTGTTCAAGCAATAGATATAGATGTGGCCCTAGAGAAGATGTCAAACGGCAAAGTGAGAGATTCTGAAGGGTTTGCCATTGAATTGCTGAAATGGGGAGGGCTAGTAGTGCATGCAAAAGTGACGGAGATGTTCAACATGTCATTAAATGAGGTGTTTCCAGATCAGTGGTGTTTGAGCAGAATAGTGGCTCTCCTAAAAGCGGGTGATCAATTGTGTCTGAAACTATCGCACAATCATGGTGAGTAGCATTATGGCTAAACTATTTGGAGCAGTGGTTGAAAGGAAACTCTCACTATGGGCAGATAGAGAAGGGGTAAGAGCTCTTGGACAAGCAGGCTTTCGGAGAGACCATTCTACTATCGATCACTTGTTGACATTAAGGGTGATTGCAGAGGGCTCCAAAGGGCCTAAAAACTTTATGCTAGCTTTGTCGATTTTACTAAAAGCCGCCACGGGGTACCACGTGACAAGTTAGGAGAACGGCTTGAGGAGCTAGGATGCGCAGTTGGAATAAGAAAAGCAGTCTCTAGAATATATGAGCGGGTGTTGGTGGAGCTTTCCTTTCCCATGGCAGGTCCAAAGCAAGTAACGAGTAACATCGGAGTAAAGCGGTGGATGCCCTTTCTCCCCACCCTCTTTGGGCTGTTCATAGACTTGGGTTTAGAAGATTGGATGGCTTCAGAAATGGTTGGGGTTGAAGTAGGTGAATACCTTATCCAATTGCTACTCTTTGCAGATGATGTTTTACTCATATCAAGGACAAAAGAAGGGTTGCAAGAATTGTTGGTCCGGCTGGAAAATTTCTGTAATCATACAGGGATGTCAGTAAACAAGAATAAGACCAAGATCATGGTAGTTGGGTCACGAGAACAAATAGAAATGACTCTGGATGTTGAGATATTGGAGCAAGTACACCAATACAAGTATCTTGGGATCGAGTTTACTGATAATTACCATTGGAATGAGGCAATTAGGAAGAGGGTTGCTGGAAGCTATCGGGCTTTGTATAGTATAATGAGTCTTTGGAGAAGAACGCAGGTAAAAAAATGGCATCTCAGAAAACTGATGTTCAAGGTAATGGTGCAAACTGTGGCTCTGTATGCATGCCCGATTTGGGCTCCTGGCCTAGCTCGGGCAAGGTGGAAGGAATTAGAACAAATTCAGAAGAGATTTCTTCTCGAAGAGCTTGGGGCAAAGGCACAGACTCCATACGAGATGCTGCTGGCCGAGGCTGGTTTGTACCATTAGAGGTGGAGGCTGTTTCAAACTCTAACGCGTTTGAAACGGGATTCAAATTATGGATGTAAATAGGATACACATACAAGCATTATTAGAGTCTCGTAAACAGGGGAAAATGGTTGGTACACGAACTAATAAAATGGGCTGAATCTTTGGGGCATACATGTTGATTCCTTACGGATACGTAAATTGGGTCAGGGAACTGGTCACCGAAAGTGCTCTACTTAAGCTATGGCCAGGGGATGGTGAGGAGATTACGCGAAGCGGGGAGTTCTACAGGAGTGACGTGAATCCCATCGCTATATCTGAACAAGACTATTTGAAAGAGCTACCGGGAAAGCAAAACAAGGCGGCTCATCTCGCAGCTTCGATTAAGCTCGCATCATTTACAAATAGAGATTGCCAGAATGGAAAGGCCAAAAGTGCCCGAGAGCTCGGTTACGCAAAATGCCGCTTTGGTGGGGTGGAAGATGAATATCATGCTTTCTCGACATGTGATTCTTTTCGCCACCGCTGGAGCAACACAAAGATATCGAAAGCATTTCTACACTTTATTACAATTGTCCCCACGGCATCTTGGAGGATACATCGCCGAAGTTTTGGGAGGAGAGAAATCAGTTATTGGATCTATTTGAGCAAGTTGAAGATCTTGCCTAAGAGATGTGTTGTCTACAGATGTGTTTCTTTTACAAATAATTTCTTGTACTTGGTTCGCCATGGACCTAAGGGTCTAAAGGTGTGATTAAATCAATTCAATTCAATTCAATTCATTGTGATGTTTATGGATTACTCTGTGCGCACCTCTTGTGTATTGGGAAGGAGGATAGAGACCCAGAGCCTTCTTAGTTGATGTTCCTAGATTAGCCACATTAATTCCCAATTAATGCAGCTTGTGCATAAGAGCCCGCCTATGCTGTGGGTGGAGGGGCCATACAGGCTGACAATGGGGAACTTGTATGGTGGCAGCTGCTCCCTCTGGTGTGTAAAGCCTACCGGGGAACACATGGATTAGGCCTAATACCTTGCGAATCTTTGCGTGTGGCTGCAGTATGGGCTACCTCTTGGGTGATGAGGCCACCTTCATGGGGTTGAAGTCGTAGTCGAGCAGTGGCTCTCTAGTCTGCCTGTCATTAGCATGTATCCTCTAGGAGAGAGTGATCTCCTCCTGCCTCATTGGGACAGGGGAGATGCAACCCAGGATTAACCCCTTTAGCTATGCCCCTGGCAGGCTACAATCCGGTCCCAAAACTTATCAGCCTATCTGCAAAGTATGCACAGAAGGGGCAGATGGAGTGGACTACCCAACGACCATGTTCTATGCCAGCCAAATCCATTGCCATGAACTCTGTCTGCATTGACATCTGGAGACGTCAAGCGTCAGTCCATCCCTGAATCTGAGCCATGGATAGGATTTCCCCCTTGTTGATGTTATGTTATGATGTATCATATTATGATGATTCCACCCTTCGTGGTGGTTATATTGTGCGATGTGTTGTTGTGCTAACATTCATGCGCTTCCGCAGCTAGGTAGATCCCGAGAGATGACGGGATGAATGGCATGTCCATTTTTCCCACGTGGACTCTTGCTCATCATCAAGAGTCTGACGTCAGGTGGACGGCCTCTGCTTGCAAGGCTGGCAGGAGGGGATCTCCGGTTTTTATACGATGGAAGCATCATATATGAGCAGGGGGCGTCACATAAGCCAATTATTGTTCCCTTGATCAAGAGTGTATTTGGAGTAGCTTGATCATTCCGTTAAGCTAGAAGCCAGAACTAGTGTGTAGTATTTGCCATAACCTAATGGATCTGATTGGGTGGTTAATTTGTGCTGCCATGTCAGTTTATCTGAATTTAGTTTTTGTCTTATTCTTCACTTTTGAGATTGTTATGAGATATTTAAGTATCCCAATTTGGATTAATCGTATCAATTTTCCAAAAATTTTGAGTCATGGCATGGTTTTATAATTCTTAGGAAAATTATGACCATGAAATATAAATATTGAACTTGATTTCAATTCATATAGGACAAGGCAATAGAAGATCACCCCATAAAGAAAGCTTATGCATAAGTTTGATCACTTGCGATGCCCATCTCTACAATATTGCAATGCCTATACTTTATCTAGGTGTTACACCTTTCGTCCTTTATGCAATCTGCAATATTCATATTCTTCAAGGAATTACAAGCAAACGTGTTGCGAGGTACCCAAGATGCAGTAAGAAATGCATCCTTATCATATCTGTTGCAGTCCTTGTTGACATATGATGCATGATCTACAATCCAGGTTATCTCATTTCTCATAAATAGCAGGAGCATACGACTTTTATAGGTCCACCCCAACTTTGACATAATGACTCCAAAGGCAGAGATTGTTAATAAAATTTGCTTTTCATAGGCTTGAGTCTAGAGAAGAAATATTCAAATGGTATAGAGTTGCAAACAATGGCAACTCTAATGAGAAACCGAAGATGGCAGATAATATGATAAAAGACAAGAGTGTGATGAGGTGGCAAGCCATTAGATAGATAGATAGTAGTTTTAACGTCACGCCACTAGGCAGCATCCAACTGGACATGTGACCACACACCACACTATTGCTTGGTTGGGCCCTGCCCCCAACCACCTTACATTGCGTCTGTTGGGATTTGACCCCAACAAGATCGAAATTCTGGGCGGTCTCGAACTCGAGACCACATTGCTAAGGAACTAGTGTGTTACCACTAGACCAAACGCCCAAACGCCCAGACGTTAGAGAAAGTGGTGTGGAAGATAGATAGATAGATAGATAGATAGATAGATAGATAGATAGATAGATAGATAGATAGATAGATAGATAGATAGATAGATAGATAGATAGATAGAAAGATAGATAGATAGACAGATAGATAGATAGATAGATAGATAGACAGATAGATAGATAGATAGATAGATAGATAGATAGATAGATAGATAGATAGATAGATAGATAGTGGTGTGGTGTGATGCCTTTGATAAACTTGCAAAAATAGAGAAGAGAGAAAACTCTATTTAGCCTATGCATCAATATAATCAAAATATAAGCTGGACTCATATGATTGAGTTCAAAATAATCTCCATTAAGTGATGTTGATTTTGGGGTTCTTGGCATACACCTTGCAGTAGCAGTCCATAACTGCCGGATGCTACAAGGATGCCACAAATGCTCATGAATCAACAAAATAAGATGGGAAGAGACTCCAAGAACAAGAACAAATGCAAAGAATGAACAAAACTCAATCATGATATTGATGCTCTTAAAGTGCTCCAAAATGTGAACGAAACCCTGAACAATGAGAGGATATGCTCTCTCTAAATAGTACAGCAAAACCCTAACTCTAACTAACATCTCATTTACCACAAATCTAGGCTGAAATCTGGGCCTTAGATCTTGAGGTCCAATATGATATATACATGTGGCCCATGCCACTAATACTTATGTTTAGCCCACAGGGCTAACAAATCAAACTAGAAAAAGTGCCCAGCGCTTGCTGGGCTTTTTGTCGAGCATGCAATTCAAAAGTAGTAAAGATATGGTGAGAGCGTCTAAATTGTTCGTTATAAATTAAAGACTAAGATTGTCCTTGTAAAATGTTTAATTATTTATCGAGCTTAAAGCTTGAAAATAAGTTATGAAGTTTTGGAATGGTCATAGCAACTCTCTTGCATTCATCTTGCGTGGCTCTTACCTATTTAGTTTTGTTGGATCTGTTGCTTCCACTCTTTGAGTGTAGAGACTATCATATTGCGTTCTTGCATATCTTCAATTCCGTTGAGTGATAATGAGACGCATGTTATCTATAGCTGTCCAGGATGTAAACTAAATCAAATTTTAACTTCAGCACTCAATATCATACATAATCATGGAAATTTCAGTTTATTGCATGCCTGGGTCATGCATACATTCCAATCAGATTAGATTTAAGTCAAAGCAAGCTACATATCCAAGGCAGAGATATCCTTATTTATAGAAACAAATTTTCCTGTTTATGTGAAATTAATATTAATAAGATAAAGATAGATAAAAGCACCCATGACCCTAGAATACTAAAGCTTAACTAGAATGAACAACCCTTCCAGGCGTCCTATAGCGGAACACATACCATGGAAGTTTTTAAGTATGTGCATGCTTCCTTGCCCTAGCAAGGGGTGCAAAATCGTCTTGGGTAGCGAGAAATCACCGTGGGGCCGCCGCTTACAAGTGCTTAAAATGGGGTGTGTTTTAAACCACGGCGTGCGTGATTGAAGTATTGACATGTAGGGTGCTTGAGTCAAATGTGTTGAGAGAATCATGAACATGTTTGGTGCGGAAACATGAATGCACGTAGCCGCCATATTCTGGATGGCGGGCTAACCCATCTTAATTCAAGCAAAATGGAGGGACTAATTGTTTCCAAGAATTGCACGAACCGAAATTCAACAATTTGCCCTCACCAATTTTGCAACACACGAAATCCGGGATAGATGAAACCCAATTCCTCTCCCCATTCAATTTCTGAGCCATTGATGCGACAAGGAAGAGATCGAGGCGGATTGTATGCAAAGAAGGTAGCAATGAAGAAGAATTCCCCTTCTAAAGATTAAGCCTTCAAAGAAGAATAAGAAATTGAGGCGAGTGACCCATGAGAATAAGAGAAATTTCGGGAGAAATTTATGAAGTATTCAACAAAATTAGTACAAATGTTGATGACAATGACAAAGGCATCATTGGCGGTCTTCTTTGGAGGGCAAAGGGATTTACCAATTTCTTCTATAAAGAAATCTAAGCGAGGTTACTATGGCCGAGCAAATGGTGAAGAATTTGAAGGAAACAATGCAAGAACATAAGTTTGAGAGGAATCATGACATGCCTTCGTGCAAAGGAAGTCCACGATAATGGCGGCGGCCAGTACAAATGGTGTCAAGCCATTGAATCAAGCGAAGTGGCGGTTGTTTCGGCATCCCCAGAAAAACAATTTCAAATGCTTTTCAAAGAAGGGTGCAAGCTAACAAAGGGGAAGGACCTTGGTCAATGTTCGGGAGGAGGCGGATGGATAGCATGTTAGATCACAATAGAGAAGCATTATCAAGTTACGGGACGAGAAAATACAAGAGTTTCTCCATACAAGAAAGGCGTGAGGAAGTATGTATCGAGAGCGAGGGAATAAAGATGGAACATCAATTCACCTTCTTGAAGTCAGCCAAGTAAGTATTCATCCTATATTGTAGGGTTCATTATATGTAGCATTTATTTGGCATTCACGATCTCCCTGCGGTTGCAATTCTACCTCAGGTTTAGAGCAGGGAATAAATTACTAATCGCATATTTCTTATTAGCCAGAATGACTTTAGCTAAACTTGCTCTATATTAATCCCAAAACTTTCTGTGGTTTAGCTAAACTCTACATATTTTTACTCTCATACTTTCTAGCCTTTAGCTAAACTAACCCAAACATCATCCTAAAAATTTCTATGATGTGGCCAACGGAAAATATTAAGCCAAATTACTATACTTTTTTTCAATTGTTTCCACCTCTTTTAGTCATTTCTTTGTAAAAAGATTCTAAAATAATGCTAACCAGCAAAATCTATGACTCAAATTAATTTATAATGCTAGAAACTAAACTACTAATCATATATCTCTTATAAACTAGAATGATATTAGTTAAACTAGCCCAAAATTCATTCTAAAAGTTTCTATAGCTTAGCTAAACAATACAAAATTTCACTCTCTTACTTTCTAGCCTTTGGCTAAAGAGCTCCAGGTTTGGTGCAGTCCCGAAAAAAGTTAAGCTAAAATTATTATTTTTTTCCCAATTTTTTCCATTTACTTTAGCCAATTTTTTTCGAAAATGTGCTAAAAAATCGCCAAATAGCTAAGTTTAGCCCTTAAATTATTCCATGGTTTAGAGAGGAGAATCCTCATATCAAAATTACATTGCAGACTTTTGAGAGGTTGAAACCGAGTTTTGTAAGGAGGATGCGTGAGAGGCATACATGCTGTTGCATTTACCACTTGAAATTTGAATACATCATGCAAGGATTGAACAGCTGGCGAGAAAATCGGGTGGAGTTCATGACAATTACAACGCCTTTGTGAGATTTGTGGCCGGCCGGAGGAATGTGCAGCCAAGGAGCATACAATCAAGTGTACCCATTGATTTATGGAGACAAGTGGTGCGCGGCAAAGGTGATGATGAGGAGTGGTTTGATCATAAGCGCTTGATGTTGGCGTGTAAAAAAATGTGGGTTGGATAGAATTAGAAAAATGTCCACAGGAAATGGATGGTACGAAGGTTCAGTACTAGTTACTTGGAAGACATTTGAAAAGCAACATGTGGACCGGAGCAGAGGAATTAGGGGATCCAAGAAAGGCTTTGAGGTACAACTTTGTCTTGAGATTAGTCTGAAGGAGAGAAGTCCCAAAGAATTTCAAGAGGAGGTGAAGAAGGTAATATCAGATTTTGTTCCACACAATTACATAGCACATTGGCGGGTGTGGGTTTAAGCAGTGTGTGTCATCATTTCCGAGAAGATACAATTGTATACATTATTGACTTTGCGAAAATTACGACATCAAAGATCAAGAGAATGAGCCCGATCAATGCACGGCATACAGACAAGTTTCTATACTTGTTCACATAACATATAGGCATGACAAAAGTGCTGATATTCCCTGTTCTGTGCGATGGAAGAAAGGCCCAAAGTCAAAAAAGAAATGAAGGTTGGAGCGGATCAGGAATAGACTCAACAATGGTAGGAAGATCATAAAAGAGACTCACTTTTACATTTCTGATGATAAAGTGCATGACTCATTATTTGTGGAACTTTGCCTACAAAAAGCATGTTGCATGGCTTAAGGAGCAGGAAATAGAGTATGAGAAGCATTGGTTTTGGGTGATGGCTGCTCATCACAATTCAAGTCGGGAAAACTTTTTTTTTCTTAGGCGGTGCTTCACAATCAATGACAAGGAAATAGTGTGGAACTACTTTTTGCCCCTTTGCTCATGGTAAAGGTGAACATGATGGTGCAGTCTTTGTTATCAAAAGGGCTGCTAAGTAAGGAACAACTCAAACCCAATGGTGTGCAAGCCGAGGCATGCTAAAGATATTGTAAAATTTACGTGTACATATTTCAAAATAGATCTACCGGTCGATGAAACAGATGAGATCAAAAAGATATTTTTTGGGAAATTGAACTTCTTGTTGTGGCAAACATGGAAGAATATGAGATTGAAACACTCAAAGGCACAAAGAAGATTCATTTGTATCGGCTGCCAGGACTAGACCAAACAGGGCTTGCTCATAGATGCACGTCACTTGCAAAGACATCTTCCACATTGGAGAGTTGCATTGATGACCATATACCAACACAACACTTCAGAACAAAGTCTTCAAGAAGAACATCGCCGGGTGCGAATATCACTTTTTCTTTACGCGCTAGTGTATGTCATTGTCAATCCACGCTTCTAAGCGTATGTGTTCATTTGCACCAAATGTTTTTACCAACACACCATTTAAATCCAAGACAATGAGTTTATCTTTGGTGGCAAATCAATATTTAGTATGTTGGAACATCACGAATACCTACACAACAGGGAATTACTACATGAATAAATAGATGAAGATGAAAATGAAAAATGGGTTGAATGTGGAAACCTTTACGTATCAAGCGAGGATTCTCGACCCTAACGAGAATCAGCCGGTAATCCTACAATTGAATGCAACAAAAGAAAATTAATAATATTCAATGTTTTAAGCAACACTAAGTTGTGGCCTTCTTGCCCAACAATGCCCATACCCCTTTCGAGGGGTTAGTAATGGCGGCAATCACTTGTTGAAGATGGGGCTCACCAAACTTGAGGGCCTGATTCGCATTTTCTTCGAACACACGCCGATATGTGTGGTGTCATGATTGAGAGACTGCTTCTGCATCTTTTGCATAGCTACTTCTTGTTCTCTTTCTTGTAGCTTTGAACAACTTCTTTGCTATCCTCCAGCTTACCCCTCTTTGTTCTTACGCCCTTTCCCTTGCGCAAATATACACCCAAGTTGCCCTCATCGATGGAATTACTCCCTCAACTTCCTTAGGTGCTTAGGTGTGTACAATCCGGGTTGTTTTTTTTTCCTGGCCCGGTCTTTGTGTTTACAACTGGTCTTTGTGTTTACACTTCTTCTATCTTCTTGGGCCGACTTCTTGGACTGGTGGTGGTGGATTCTTTATTTGCATTCAAATCAGTCACAATTGTTGTACTCCTATAGGACTTTGCGGTGTTGTGCATCTTCAAATGGCACCATTGTCCTTCTTTGAACCCTCAGCGGTGAGACCTCAGTGCGAGGGACGGATTAACACATCCTTTTTTGGTGTACTATTTGAAGCACGCAACATGGCGAAAAACCTAGCTCGTCAAATACACCCTCCGGCACATTTCGGGCAACCATGAATACATTGTCCTCTCTCAACAATGAACAACAAGCTATATGATACTCATGTTGGCAATTGATTGCTAAAAACTTAACTGTAAGCTTTATTGAATTCGGACCACATGTCAAGAACATGTATAAAATGGATCTTCCACTAGCAACTTATCTCGTATAATAGTAGAGATGCTAAATGTTGCGGTGAGTATCCATTTTCGGCTTCCACAAATTGTTTATGTAGAAATGCGTAAGTCTACGTTCTTCTTCCGAGAACTTTTAACTCCTCCTCAAGTTTGAGTTTACATTTGACCTGCTCATTAACGGATGTAGGGTTCATTGCTTTTTGTACCTTGTTCTGTGCCAAGTTTCCATCCGGGCCGATCTGCTCCAAATCTTTAATTTACGCCTCCAACTCACATGTTGGATTAAGCTTGAACTCCTCGTTTTGTAGCCAAATCATTTGTGGCTTTGTCTTAAAAGCGTTTTCGACCTCTTCCAACATCATTTTACGTAATTGGAGGCCTTCTCATTGCCTTCGGCTCACTTCCCTTTGCTTCAGATTCTTTGTGATAAGTAAAAGCTGATTTTCCAATCTCACATCTTTGCATTCTCTAAGGTTTTATGTTCTCATCACATGCATCGATCTCATTTGATCCGGCTCCCACCTTTGGCTTTGCCTTCATTTTGAGTTTTCCTAACATGTGCTACAACATCGCCTCTATTTTTACTTGTCTATTGTTGTGGTATCTTTGACATTGCCACGACAAATGCAAAATTTTACTTTGTGTTCCTCGGTGCAAGTATTGATCTAGTGCAATTTTCAAACGCAAAAGCAAAGGGCGGTTGCTTTCTTACTTCTTTGTTGTGACAATTCTTGTAGATTTTTTTTCGGCAGAGTGTTTCCAACTTCGCGAAGATGCTCCTTTGCACGGTGCCATTTTATCTTTCCCTTGTTCAACTTCTTTGTCCAAAGCAGAATCCCAATCTCGTCCGTGACATTATTTTCCAACCAAGCTTCTTCCTCATGGGGCTTCACCCCGAATGCCATGACCTCGATCTTTGTGAAAATCATCAGCGCTCCATGCCTCCATCATCAACGGTGAAACACCGACCGAGTTTTCGCCAGGGAAAAAGGAGGGAGAAGGGCGTGGCCGGGCTTCGACGTCCATGAAGTTTCAGCACTCAAAGTGCTTAAACGGCTTCGCCAAAAGTTGTACCCCCACTAGTGATTTTACACCCCAAGCAACAAAATCACTTTTTTTAAACTAGCATTCTACATCCGCACAAACCTCTATCATCATGTCCACGCTATAAGCACACAAATGCCTTACATTTAAGCACTACATCTAGAAGCAGCCATACCCTGCACTTAATTCCCACCTCCTAGCAACCTAAAGAATCTACCATAAACCCTTCGTATACAAATCTTAAGGCTATGTGTCGTCTATCAACTTCATAGAGCATTCTAATATGTTGATCTACACAAGTTTGTTCAATCAAAGGCAAACAACGCTTATTAGTAGATTTTTTCTTTTACTATATCCGTATTCGGTTAAGCTCGGGAGATCTGGCAACATTTACATATGGCCTTTGCCAAATCTTCCAACACTCCATTAGGTCCAAATCACACTACTGGCGAAAATGAAAAAATATAAAGTGATAACCAGTAAAATTATGCCATGTGAAGTTTAGACAGGCACCCAATATCTTACCTAGAATGCCAAACATCTAGTTAGCATTATGCTACCCTTAAATTTTTAGACATGTTAAATTTTTAGACATGCAATTTTGCCTATCCCAAGTTTCGGCATACATCCATGTCATCTGCCTCTTTCGTTGGGCAACCACGTCACATGCTCCTCTGCTGCATACTGTCCAAGGTCAAGATCGCAAAAAAGCCTGCGGCTAAGATAGTCTCGAGGATTCGATGGTGAGATGAAAATAGGTCAAATCAATGGCAGGTCTTTGAAAATTGTCGAAGATTGCTGGAAAATCTGAAATCTGTGGCAGATTTGTTAATTTGTAATGCTTTTTTTGCAGGTATAGCGATGAATCAGAGGACTCGAAATGAATCATTGGATTCGGAATGAATCAGAGATTAACTTTCGCAAAATTCATGAAAAAAGATGCCCAAATCGTTGAAACATGTATTTTCCATCAAATCTTTTAAATAGTGAAAGCATGATTCGATCAAATTGGAATTTTGTGATGGGGCTTTTGTCAAATACATGATTAGCAAGCTATACAATGATAAAACTTTGATAAAAATTAGCGGGTGTATCGTCATAGATTATTTCTGCTTGCGTGGAAGATGACATAGAAGGTTTTCACAATTATTTTAGACATGTAGTGTGATATTGGTTAGCAGCGAAGAACTTTTCTTTGGGTTGGATACCTACCTATACTTGCCATGTATTTATTTTGGTTTGCTTTTGTAGTGTGATTCCAGCCTTAGATAGACTATTCAAAAATAATTCTCCCTTGTCAAAAATAATCCCACCTTGGCACGGGGCCCCAAGTTTATTTGCTTGCTTCATTGTCGGGGAACAAGCTTGTAGCTATTGCATCAAGGCCAAGACGGGGTCCCACAGTGCTACTCACAGTTGAGGCAATTAGATGGGGGGCGGCCGCAATTCTTGTGGCGAGAACTATGTGACTGTTGCCGATTCTGCCATGGGTTATTGAAGATGAAAGCCATACTCTTCCTCGGTTGCCCACCTTTTGAGATAGTAGGAATCATTTTTGACCTTAGCATTCCATTCCACGCTTCCACAACTTCTCGAGCACCATCGTGCATGACTTGGCATTATACATACTTGAGGTTCTAGATAAACGTCTGCAATTACTGAGCCCTCAGTAGTCATTATCTCTGCTTGTCTAGTATCATCATTACTGCAAAGGTTTTTCCCTTGAAAACCTTTTCGAGGTTTTTTTTTTTTTTTTAATCCTAGTAGTAATGATTGTACTAGCCCATTGTATGGGTCCCATGACCTATTGGTCTCCGTGGACGTTAAAAAAGCTATTCTATTCTATTCTATTCCATTAGATATTATGTGTCTTATAGAGAATTTCCTCTCATGCATTCAATATTCATCAAGTGCAATCTTATTGTCTAAGTGTTCATTTTTTTCATTTTTCATTAACTGATCATTGAAAAACATAAAATACATATCATTAAAACCATTAGAACACAATAAATATACAAAATCCACAAAATCTGCCGTGTATTTGCAATGCATGCTACACACGACAAACACTAGAATTCGTATCTACAGGGACAAGCATCATCGAAACCCCCTGCCTTGGGCATCATTTGGTCCGATGAGGCAGGGAGAACTTCCCTTCTTCTAGAAAGCATCATGATAATTCTAGGTGGCTAGAGGTTGGTAGTCTCCCACAACTAGACCTAACCTCACTAAGGCAACATACCATCTAGGAGGGGTCAAACCCATATCTTGCCCACTCGCAGTGGCTAACTACTAGGGTTAAGTCACAAGATCTTCCAGTAGTCATAGCATGCCAAAAAACCTACTACAACTAACAAGTCTACCCTTGTCAGTCAAGCCCCTCTACCTACAGCCAGGAGGGCTCCAATGCACAGGTCGAATGCTAGTAGGAATTCTTGAGATCTTTCCTTAGAGTCATCTCTAATATGGCTTATGGATCTCTACCCATCTTCCCTAAGCACAAGAGGTGCATGATAGAGAGACCATTCTTAATAGCACGTAAAGAAAGAATAGAATAACAGCTCTAATCTAACTACTCTAATTATGTTCGAACATACATGATTAGAATTCCTTTGTTTAGGTTGCTTATTTTTAGGAAGACACCTAAGGCTGATATTGGATGATAATCCAACTTAAGAGCATTTGCTAAGCCTGCAAAATCAACTTTCTCTAGCGCCCACTTGAAGCTTGATTGGCGCCAATGCCTGGGATGCTCCATCTTGCTTGGCTTTAGAGCAGCTAGTAATGAAATAGTGCTTTGGGATCGCGTGCTTGGCGCTTGTTACAAGGCTTCCTGTTACTTGGCGCTGGTCTCTTCCAACTCCCAATGCTCCTCTACTCAAAATTGACTGCAAGAACCAAAAAAGGCACTTTAGAGTTCTTACAATGCCCTTTTTACTCCACAAATTTGGATTAGACTTATGATTGGCATAATTGGCTCAACAAAGAACCGCCATGTGGCAATATGGGCTTCATTGGTTATATTCACATGTTGTAGTACCATGTGCAATATAGTGGCTCATACTGTTGTAGTACCATGCGCAATATAGTGGCTCATATTGGTTGCATGAGTAAATACATGACAATGTATTTATATTCTCCATGGTGCAATCTCTTTCAATATATTGGCATGCTAGCTACCTAAGTGGTTTTTGTTTGTGTAATATATTGGCTTACATGCCACAATACTTGATATGTACTCTGGTGTGTTAATATAGTATAGGTATTTATACTATATAATATACAAGAAGGTGACAATTATCACGTTAGTCCTACACATTAAAGGTTTCCAGTTTGAACTTGGATGGAGCTTTAATATTTCAAGCACATTTCGTTTTCCCATACTTGTAAGTTAATGAATAAAAAATGATTTTGCGGATGATAAAAAATCAAATCAAACTATTGTTTTATTGCGGGTATCACAATCCTAGGGGAGGGTGGCCGTCCACGGCGGCAGACCCACGCGCGGATGTGGCAATCCCAAGCGCAGACGTGGCAAAACTGTGCAAGGGTTTTCGTAGTTTCCAGTTAGGGCTCGATGGAGGAGAAACGCAGCTCCACAGCGGTCCACCGAGGGCTTTGCCATAATCATCGAAGGCAGCCTTAGGAGTCCTGTTGCTCGATATAGCTTCAAAAGTCCTGCCAGCCTTTAGAGTTGATGCATCATGTTTGACACAGGGATTCCAGGCTTCTGCACATGGATTGGCTTTCTTTCGAGATAGTATTCTGCTCCACAGGTTACAAGAGAGAAGCTGCGTTACAAGAGTATTCTGGTCTGTGTTCTGAAAGATTCTCTTGTACACAGGTATCAGGTCTGATTTTCAATGTTTTCAGAAAGATTGGAATCATTTTGACCTTTTAGATCTTTAGTGAAGACATCATCTTTACCTTTTAATTTTAGTGCATTTAATTATTCTTTGTTTTAATTTTGGCAAAATTCATTGCAGGATAGGCCTTATTCCATTAGAAAAGTACCTGATAAGTTGGCAACGTAGCTGCCCAGGCTTCTGCATCAAACTGTTGATATATCTTTTACATGTAACTTAGAGGTAAACAAAGTTTGCATTTTGAAGTTTTTTATTCATTTGTTCTTAATGTTTCTATATTACGTAATATATTCTTGACTTGGAACATAAAGCGGTAGTATCAAAAACATGTAAAGGAACAACATTAAAATGGCCTATTTGTCCCGTAGCAAATAAGCTCTTTCATCAATTGTCGATTAGGGTTTAGGAGGGCCCCTTAACATTTTAATATCAACAATCTGTTCCATCTATAAAAGAGGCCTTGTAGATTTGTACTGTGAGACCAAATGAGGTGATGTTATCTATTGGAAAAATTATCTGTAGCCTCCATGAGATGGGCTATGGTGAGGCTCCTATTGTCAAACATGGTAACAGGGGTAGATAGATCCACCTTCATTCTCTCAGTCTTGAGGCCATGTCTGGATTTTTTATCATAAGCTTGGATTTCTATCGGGACAAACCAAATGTAGACAAGTGCTAAAATTGTAATGCATAAGACTACTCCAACAACACATCCTACAATCGTAATAGTATTGCCACTAGAAGAGCGGCTTTTTGTTAAGGATGTTACCACATAATTTACTATTTCCCAGAAATGAGTCTTTTGTAAAATTCTTTCCCGAAACTGAACTTTCCTCTTTATGTGCATATGGACAGAGCAGATTAATTTCTTGTAAGCATGCTTCAATTGTTACGTTAATTTCTTTTATAAGTTATAGGTTACGTAAATGTATTTGTATGCTTGTAGGCTTGGACCTGTATGCCATTCAAGTAATGTATCGAGGTATCTTTGTAGGTTATGACACCATTTCTTCTTGTGGAAGCAGCCCCGTAATTGCTCTTCAACCCAATCAATGGAATATATACTCTATTTGACATTATTTAGACTTTTCCAATCTTTGTTTAACAATTGGAACATTTCTGGCAGTATAACCAGATTGTTTTTGCTCGGTTGAGATGTAAAACGATGGGAACTTTGTGAATTTGCTTCAATACAAGAATGCTTAACAATTTCTGATCATGATTCTTTGTTAAAAGAAAGCTGGTTCTCTTCAATTTTATCATTGTAGCCTTCAATGGGTCACGTTTTAGTATCCTAGGGGGCTACCACCTTAGCCCTCGGTGGTACCACTACTCCCACCTCTTTGACACCTTATAGCTTGAGGTGGCATTACTTAACTGGCATGTTGTTAGGCCTGTAGTGTAGGTTATCTCGTTGGGCACGCTACCATGTAGCATGCATAGCATTTCGGTGTGCACATGGTCAGCCATTCGTTTCGCCCTTAAGTGGCGACCAATGGACACCCTCCCCTATTCCTATGGGCAAAATACAGTTGCTCTCATGTTGCATATCAATGACACTAGGCCTTTGTACTTTTATTTGTGGGAAGAGCACAAGCTACGTATTCTAAACGAGGTTCGTCGATCCTACGACTCAAATCGTATGTTAGGGCCTCTTGGCACCTCTCGTTTCCCTATGGGATATGGGGGCTCGAACCTTTTCCAAAATAAGTCAATGTCCTAATAAGACTACTTTAACCAATGAACCCAGTGAGCTAATGTGATTATTTTTTTATCTTGAATCTTTGTTTTTTTTTATAACAACCCACTCAATTGTTTTAGGGATATATGGTCTATGGTTTCAGGAATTGTTATTTTTACATCCATATGAAATCCCCCTAGAACGCCCTGTTATTTTGCTACATATTGGTACCAAAATTCACGTGGTGTAGACGGCTATTGCAACAATCACATATATATTGAAGGTCTTCAATTCAAATCCAGGCAAAACTAATTTGGAAGTACGATATCTTGTTGCATTGTCTAGCAAACAGTTAAACAATATCTTAAATCCAATGCAAAAGAAGTTTCCACATGCTCAAATCCCTTTTTCGGGTTTAGTTCAGCCATGTATCCTCTAAGATCCTCAATATGTTAGCCTTGTAAAATGACCAATTACACCAAAAAACAATGTACAAAAAAATAATATATCTCATTTTCGTAGACAACGAGGTCGATGTGTTAGCAGGTACAATTGCAGGAGCTTTTGATTTTTTTCAATATCCAAAATTTTAGCATTGGTTTCATGGTGTAATTTGCTATCACGTTATCCTTCCACACTAAAAGGTCTCCAGATTGAACTTGGATGAAACCATAATATTTTAAGCACATTTCTTTTCCCCACACTTGTCAGTTATTCTTAAAATGCAGGCGACCTGCTAATGCCTTTGTGTGCCATGTCAATTCAATAGTCACAACAGGTGAAAAACTAAAAATACATACCGGATAAAAGACTAAGAAAACATGAAGTAAAAAGACTAAGAAAACATGAAAAAATAATAGTTCAAAATTATTTTATCCCTAAATGACTTGTATATGAGCTAAGAACTGAGGAAATATGTTCAACCCCACCGTCAAACAAGGGTTTGCCCTTTCGGGCAATCCAAAAAATATAAAAAAAACATAAACAAGCTCCTTCGCCATCATGATGTAGATAAACTTCTAATTCAACATGAGCATTCGCAAGTTTTAAAAAGCTAAGACATCAATGTAGAGCTATATATAGATTGTATTTGTACGTTGTCCTAAAAGAAAAAAATAAAATGTAAATATTAAAACATGTATTTGCGTGCTTGCAAGAGACAGGAGTCAATGGCTTTTGCTTTAAATAATGCTCTACATAGAAGATTATTTAAGTAAACCATAACTGTGGACCTTAGTACAACGATTTAGAAGTACTAGAAAATATCTATAAGTGTGGTGCATGTTGTCCACTATGAGCATTACAAAATCTGTAGATTGTCGTAATAAGCAATGTCATGAACGTGTGGATTGTGAAGAATCTAAAATAACAAATCTCTACTAGCCAGAGGTCTTATTAATAAATTTGGTGATTCCCACTAATCCTTCTAGGATGAAAGCCATGATAATTGCCCACCCATGCGCCTTCTCATTAATGTAATGCAAAAAAAAATCGAATCTTTCATAAGCATTTAATATTCCATTTGGCTTTGATTGGCCAATCATTGTTGAAGTAGGCAAACAAACCAAGTACTATGTGACAAAACATGCTTGTCCATGCTTGAACCATTAAATAAGAGAAAGTGAAGTAATTCATGACCATACCATTTGATCTATGTTCTCGTTTTCATCCCTCTAAGTGAGCTTCTTAAAACATGGGGTTAGGCTCCTCTTGAGCTTGTAACATATATAAATTGAGCTTATATATGCAATCTATTATATGTAAATTCGATCTTAAGATACAAAAGCATATTTTGTACTCATGTTAACCACGCCTGGGTGGAGGGTGTTTCCTATGGGAAACTAGTAGCGCAACAACAAGAGGGCCCCTCCGTGGTACTTGTTTCCCATAGGGAACCCGATGTCCAAGTATAATTTTGACATAAAAAGCTAGGAATTCAACCATCCGATGATTTACGAATCTTGTGACTCCTCACTCCTGTTGTGATGTTACCTTCAGGTACTACAAGAATCATCATGCAAACTATAATAACATAGGTAGATAATAGTGTAAAGGACACGCTAGAACATGTAGAATGATAAAAATATATATACAAAGTCATTGAGACCAAATACCAAGATTGCTTAACCAATTTTTGTTCATAAAGGAGTTGACTTCAAGAATTTTGCATCCGTGCGTGTGATGAAAGTGTGGTGAAAGTGTCAATGCGCCGCATTTCAAACAAACACGTTTGACAATAGGTTGATAAGGATGCTAAGTTTTAGATAATGCACCAGGGTCGGCAATTAGGGCCCGAGGAGAACATTAGGATGAGCTAGGTATAATTGCCCGCTCTGGCACATTCTCCAATGTAATGGTTTTAGCATTGTGGCGCAGAAGCAAGCAACGATTTCAAGAAGATTGTTGCAATTTTGAAGAGGTCAAAAAGAGAAGTCAATTATAAGATATAATCCGGGTTTGTAATCGGGCGAAGTGGCCTTTGCCTGAACATTACATAAATTATAAGCATTGGAGAAACATTCATAGAAAGTGGGCTTTCCATTTATATAGAGTAACCTTGGAGACTAAGACTATTCTATAAGAAACCCAAGATATAATCCCTCCTAATGTGAAGAAGGCCCATAGAAAGGACATCATAAGGCACTATTTTGTGTGTGTGTGTTTTTTTTTTTTTTTTTTGGTGCATTCCTAACAAGTTGCAGATGTTAGAATTATATTAAGTGAGCTAGATTGGCTAAAAGTGTAGTATGATATGCATAAACAGTAGAGTAGGGTCCTGATAACCGTTGCACATATGGATATGGATTTAAGACTGAAAAAAATTGGCACCAGCTGGCCTAGCACATACAATGTTTTGCTGGAGTTAAAGACAAATGAGGCCAAGTTTTGAAAACAAGTTGCAGCAGAAGCAGCAGGTTCCATGCACCTTCTACAACAACTGCGAACGTGGGGACCAGAAAAATGCAGAAAATGGTTAAAACAGCCTGCTGTGTCGCAACATTGCATGCTAGCATTCAAACCACCACTGTGTAGCCAAAAATCATTGGATTGCCAGAATCATCTAGCTTTTGCCAGACGAAATCGCACATTTTTTTACGCTTAGAAATGGCTGACAGTCTTAAGTAAGTTGCTTACTTGTTGCCAGAGGACGATGATGAAGAGCCGTGCGTGCCCAGTTGAGAATTAAAACAGGATCATACAAACAAACTACACAAGCATCAGATATAAGTAAACAAAGGACTCGGTCCTTGAAAATAGCATCCATCCAATTCATAACGAATTATGCAAGATCTGACAAAGCATCAAGTCAGATTTTTTTTTTGGGGTTGAAAAACACAAGAATGATGAATTCAACAACAGTCCAATACAAAAATGATAGCTTGGCAGCATGATCTGGAAAGAAGCAGGCTTCCCAAAAGCTTGCAAGGGAAGAACAAACCAAAATCAGATCTGGTATGCCAGTCAGCGCGAAGGGGTATAATATAAAACTTACGACACTAAGATTCTCAGCAAAATCCAGAGGCTAGAAATCTTGAGTTGCCTTACTTAATTACCTCCTTCGAAAACCCCTGCTGCTCTATGTGGCTCCCCTTTGCGTCTTCTGCCATCCCTTTTAGTTGCTAAAGGTTTAAGGGGCTCATCATTTTCTACCACAACATCTTCTACAGCTTCATTTTCCTTCTGAGGTCTATTTTTTAGGATCAACAGAAGGTTTTGAGGTACCTCTTTGGAACCGTCAAACCCTTGTAATCACTTTCCACTTCTTCCCTCACAATTTTTTCTTGGCCGGCCTTTTTCCTTTGCACCGGCGCAGAATCTCCTCCACTGCTTGAAGCTTCCGTTGCCGGAGCATTCCCCAAAACCTTGCTTTTTTTTCTTCGTCGGCGCCATCTGAGACAAGAATTGATTCCGGCTATCAGTTTATTGCATCCGCACATGTGATTTGATTCATAAAATAATCCCTACACGGTCAGGCGCGATTGAATACTAGTTTTGTTACCAGAATGTGGACAGTGTTTTTCTTTTTGCCAGAAATATGGATTCTTAATCTTTGATGAGAAAATAAGCCTGACATCGCATTAATCTGAGCTCTGCTACTTTGAAACCAGACTAAAACTAGGATTTCTTGCCGGATTATAATATTTCTTACTAATGGCAAGAATTTTCGATTCAACACTACAACCAAGCTATACTTCTAAAGACAAAACAGCAGGCTTAGTACGATGTGACCCGACATGCATATTTAATTCTTGCTCAATTTTCAGATTGCAAATCCAAACCAAAAATCCTGCAGCCTAGAGCTCTCTAAGAGCGACAAAATAAGAAAAATGCGATTTTATCAATGGACACATTTATCCTCCAAGAACAGGAATGGGATTCTGTAGAAATATGAATAAAGATTAGAAAGGCAAAGGTTTCACCTTATCAAGGCCGGAACTGAAGCTTGAGCTCTAGATTGATGAGATGAAGCAGGTTTTGATAAAATCGGGCTCAAATTGTGGAGAAAAAACTGCGAAATACTTGTTTTGGATCAACCGCATTGGCCTAAAAAGGCACAGGAGCTCCGGATCCGATAAAGGAAGAGCTTCCAGCTATGGCGATTCCGGCGTCTTCTTCTACTGTATGGGCGCCCAGACACAAGCCAAAAAATGAGGAACAAGAAGATAGATGATCGGATCAGATCCGACACTCCATTTCCACGAGCTCTAATCAGGTCCGCTACAGACAGGATCAGATCCTTTTTCCGAAAGGAATTTCACACATGCCTTTGGACGAATATTCGCCCACGTGGAGGAAGCAACGGCTGGGATTGGATCTGGGTGTTGAGTATCGTAATATGGCCGTCAAAATGGGGAGGAGTTCAGATGCCGACACGTGGAGGGATGGACCGTTAGATGATGGAATTGTGATTTAGTGACGCGGCGCGGGTGTTAGACGGGTATTAAAAAGCCACGTAGGCAGAATGGAATCTTAAAGGGTGGCCACATGTCAGTTTTCATCTTGAAACGGAAGGAGTTTCAGCCGAAAAATGGAGGCGGAGCCCTCCGATTGATGTCGGAGGCCAGTTTTTAATGTTCCAATCCGGCAGAGGAACACCCAAAAATTTTAGTCTTGATCGTCTGTTTTCCTCTCTTCTGCAGCTGTTCCTGCCGCTCTTCCCCTCTCTCGTATCCCCTCTCGTATCAGATTCATATACGGAGGGGAGGGCCGTGAAGATTGCATGTGGCCACCCCTTTAGACGCAAAGCGAACGTGGGGGGGATACAAACGTCCAAACAGGCTTTGATGATGTGTTTTGAATGTACCTCTTCAGCTTTAAATTATGATATCTTGTTGTATTAAGTTGTTGGTCTCCTTAGGTGCTTATTTTAAGGGTTCTCTTAAGGCCCTCTGGGCCTACTGCACATGGACCTTAAGGGAAAAGTTCCTTAGTGTATCCCATCTCGTTGAATACGATAGCTGCACCCTGCTATCCCGAGGCGGATCATCACTCTTCGGCCTCTTTAGCACAAGGCTTCCCCTTGCATTTCCCTCCCCTTTAATTATTCCCCTCCAATGAACTACCCTTGATGCAGTTTCAGTTTCGGTCTCGATGCTGCAACTTGATGCTTGTCATCCTCGAAAAAAGAATGAAAACCTGTGCTTTGAGATAGGATAGAATAGAATAAATTATGGTTGCCCTTCCGGACAAATCAATGCATTTCTACAAAGGGGTTTTGTTTGTTTTAGCATAACACAACAAGAAAAATTTTGTATTGCCTGTAGGTCCTTTGTGTAAGACAACAAAAGCAAAGTGGAATCAACTTTTTTTGTTCGCTACCTTATGACATGGAGCACGCCAAATCTTATATATTATGAGAATCTTAATAATTGCTTTCTTGGGCAAATAACATGACAATGATTCTATGTGTTGCATAAGCATTTTCTTATGAAGTTAATATCTGAACAATTTTCTCCGCTGGATACGAAACAATCACAGGGAGAGATTGTTGACGAAGATTGTAAAAGACAAACACTTGTCTAACCTCTATCATAAGCAACTGGGAGTACAGCTCTAGGTACATCACATATTTCAAAGGAAAATGGAAGGAAGGGAAAATATTTGTTGCATTTTATTAGCTACAGTATGTGAATCAAAAGATTGTATTCATGTGCAATGGTTCCTTTCATGCTAATGTCTCATATTATGTACTTGCTACATACAAATTAGGCAAGCAGCAAATGAAGGTACACTCCATTATGTTAATGATATTATGCCTGTGATCATTGACTATTTTGGATATGTCCTTGAATACTTTGAAATAAAATTTCTAATAATCATTTTGAACCATATAACATATTTATATCCTTATTGCGTTGGCACATATAAGCGATACATTGAAAAGTATTTGTTATATTTTATAGTTTTTTATGCATGTGTAAAACTCACACTATGGGAAAGCATGTCGTTGACATGTGAACCACAGTCTCAGTTCATATTATCATCACGTGTTGGTCTAGAATCTATAGAAGTACACGATACCTTTCTCACCATGTATTGACACCCAATGTGTCCTCCATCTTTCAATGATGTGGCTCAATCTTGACCCTCTAACAATGCGTCCTCCATCTTTATCTAATATCACCTCTTGTAGCTCAACCTTGACCTTTTAACTCAGGACATTTATCTGTCTAACATTCTCCAATATCTTCCTACATATTGACACCTCTAAGTATAAGTACAAGATACCTTTTTCACCATATGTTGACACCAATATGTCCTCATCTTTTGCTAATGTGACCTCATGATAAACATTGACCTTCTAACGATGTGTCCGCCATCTTTAACCAATATGACCTCCTCTAGCTCAACCTTGACCTTCTAATGTAGGAGATTTATTTATCTAATATCCTCTTGAGCTAGATTTTTTTCTCTCTAATGTTGCCTTGCCAGTGCTCTCTCTCTATGATTTTTCTCTTTCCAAGATGTTTCTCTCTCTAGAATTTGAGGTTTCATAGACGATTCTTGCATACCTTGATATCTCACAGCTAGATCTTCCCGTAGCAGCAAAACCCCACTAAACCCATGACCTCTTGTGGATCAACCCTAACCTTGTACCAATGTGTCCATCTTTAACCAATGTGTCGACTTTCTAACATAGAACATTTAATTAACATTCTTTTGAGCTAGATTTCTTTCTCTCTAGCACCTCGTCATTGCTCCTCCCACTATCGCATTGCCAGTGCTCACTCTCAACAACCATTGAGTGAACAACCATGCAATGCAGAATAGCTGTTATAGAATAGATCTCTGCGATTGGGCACGCAAAGCACACCTATTCCGAGCACTCATGGAACCCGTATTGCTATATGGGATAGAGGTTTGGGGGCCAGCGGTTAGCAAGGGTACTTGGGATAAGCTAGAGAGGGTACTGTTTTCCGACACGACATCTGACCTAAAGGCCAAGGACACCTGCCTTATCCGATTTTCTTTGTATGAGATCGGCTTTGGCCCTGCATCGATCATTTCGCTGTGCGAGGGCACCTTGCATATTTCCATAAGGTTGTTGGAATGGATGCACAACGTCTTCCTCCTGCCTGCTATTGGCACAAGGGCCACAACGTCCCGAAGAGGTGTGGTAGGAGCATTGTAGGGATGGTTATAAAGATGGTCCATAGACTATCAACACATTATGGATATGCGGGATATAGCGAGCAGAGCTACATTTGAATGAGCTTTGTCGCCTCTCCGGCGGATCGCCCACTCTTGCAAAAGCCCAAAATAGAGCACACTACCACACGCAGGTTAATCAAATTAAAGCTTTGAACATGGCCCCCACCCATTATTTGAAGGCACACATCTCTACCAAGAAAGCGAGAGCTATAGCTGCAATAAGGGAGGGTCCCACCATCTCGAATGGGAGACGGTATTTGGGGGAATACGGATGGAGGGCGAGGGAATCCCAAGCATGAGAGATTATGCGGTCTTGTCACATGCGAGATAGTAGAAGATGAACACCATGCTCTAGGGAATGCCCAAAGATATGCACACATCACGAAAGCGACTCATGTCGATCTCGAGATGCTCACGAGATAGCAATTCATCAACTGGCCGGCTTCAGCCAATGGTTTGGCGTCGGGCGTCCTACATTTTGCAAGTCTCCCCAATCCAAGGAGTCCCGCGGCCGCCGCGGGGAATTTGAGCGCCCAGATAGGGCCTCTCAATGCCTACTACAAGGGTTTTTCCTCCCACATGGGGGGTTTTTTAATCCCAGTGGTAAAGACACATTGTACAGGGTTTCTGTGGTTTTCTTTTGTGTTTGGAAACTTTCCGCTCTATTGTATCACCGTCTCATAGGCGGTTGGCCTCCGTGGGCGATTAAAATATACTTACTTCCTTCCTTCCTTCCTTCCTTCCTTCCTTCCTTCCTTCCTTCCTTCCTTTGTCTGATTTGGGCTTAATCCACCCCATGGCCCAAAGGTCTCCATCGACGTTAAATTTTTTATATTAACTTATTTTATCTAAGGCCCTTCTCTCTCCCAAGTGGGGGTTTTTTCATCCCGGTAGTAGGGATCTCTATGTCTGATTACATTGCTTGTTTTGGTGTTGGGGTTTGTGGCTTCTTTTTTTTGTTCTCTGCATGTACCGGAGTCTCATATGCCTCCGGCCTCCTCGTGGACGTTAAAATAAACTTACTTCCTTCCTTCCTTCTAAAGTTTTCACTCTCTATATTTTAGGGTATTAGAGACATTTCTTGCATAATGCGGTAGATCTTTCCATTCTTGCAAAATGGAGCATCCAGTAAGGAGATTTTTTAAATTTTTCAAGGAGGCTCATAGATTCATTTCCTATTAACCACCTTGCTAGATCTTCCTCAATTCAATTTAATTCAATACGATTGTGAGTTCTAGAAGCATTATTGGTTTTGTATTGCTTCCTTACTTGAATAAAATTCTCGTTTGGATCTAGCTTGAGTTATTTCATTATGATAAGAAGAAATAGAAATAAAGAAACAAAAACTAAGAAGGTTTTCAACAAAATTTGCAAGCAGGTGCCTATTTCAACCAGCTCAAGAGCCAAGTACATGCGGAGACTACTGTTCAGACAGTTTTATTGCCTTCTGTCTTCGGTCCTAACCGGTATTTTATGTTTGATAAGAAGGTCGTTATATGGAAAAATGAATTCTTGTAAGCCATGCCAGAGGAGTCAATGGTACAACTTCGCTGCCAGGAGGAGTCCACTAAACAAAAAGTTTTATTACCTTTTTGCGTTGGTCCTCGGAGGCCTACCATGATTAATGAGATAAGGTCATCAAAGATTGGGCACGAGTCTTTGTCAAAGGAATCTCTAGGATAATTCTATGTCCAAGAGGGGTGTCGACCAGAATAGCTTATGCCAGAAGTGACTAGTAAGAGACCTAGCAAGATTCTGGTGAGTTATTGTTGAGGAATTTTGAGCCACTCCTGGCAAGATGCTGGTGGCAAAGGATTCTGGTGCATCCTTTGCCAAGAAGCCACTCCACATGATCTCATGGCTTTGTTGGTCCAGGATTTATCTTTCACATTTCATGACCAGGTCCAAATACATTCTATTCTTGCTGAAGGATGCATGACTGCTACCTCTATGACTATGTCTGTCTCGAAAGGGCACAACCCTTATAGTTGATCATTGACTCGGTTACAAATTCTAGCAGTAAGAGATATGTGGGGATTGTTGACGACTCAGGACAAGTTTTAGATTCAGATTTACGAGAACAAGAAAGGCAGTATACTGAGGTGGGCGCACACATCTCCAGAACAAGATCAACAATTTCGGTATCAACCTACTGAACTGGACCAGTATTCCTTAGTACTTGATACAAGAACCCTGAACTGGGATTAATAGTGCGGAGACAAAGTTAGATGACCACTCAGATATAGATGAGGCACTGCATTTAAAAAATGATGCCATGCATGTGAAGTCGATGGTTTACTAGGGTGGGAGCGGGAAGGACTAATCGTACAAACCATCTTTTAGTTTGGTTTTCGATGCTATATGTCGATTCCACATCCTAAATCATGAAGCCCACCCGGAACCAAGTGGAGTTCATAATTTGAGCCTGTATAAACCACTTAAGGTGTTTCCTAGGGGGATTTTTAATCTCTTAAAACCATATACATTCTTGGAGGTTAAGGGTTTTTTTGGCACTTGTCCAGTATAAGCTTGTTGCACTTATTTGCAATGTTGGGTTTCATAAACATACTAAGGTTTGGCAATGTACAAGCATTTCCATAACATCGGCTTATTTGAATCTTACATATATACAAGTGCTTGTACTATGAGGAATTGTAGTAGTTTGTGATCAAGATTGTTTATGAAGATTTTAGCAAGTCAAAGTCGCTCTAGTGGGGAAGGTCAACTCAAATTAAATTAAACTCAAAGAGTCAAGTTGAAGCCAAAGAAGTCAAAAGTCAAAATCAATTCAAAGCTGAATTCACTAGAAGCAAATATTACAAGGCTGAAGCATCGGTTACTGATGAAAAGGCACCAGCCAGTGATGATCAAACGTCGATATTTGACTTCACTTGGTCAAACGTCGATCTGTTGACAGGCCATCGATCGTTGACAAGACATGTTACGTCGGAACCTACACAAGGAAATTGACTCATGTATAAGGGGGTATGCCATCTGCACTCAAGGGGTGGCGAAAACCCCTCATGTATGAATTTTTAAAAGCCAATTTTGAATCCTTCCAAATAAAAATTACCTAAGCTAGTGCAAAAAAATACAAAAAAAAAAGACTCCCCGTCGATCGTACATGTACGGAAATGAGTCGAAAAGACCCCTTCTTGTGTATGCAGATAGTTTATATATGTAAAAGGTGGTGAATCCCCCTTAACCTGACATGGCTGAAACCACGTCAATCATTGGCGAGGCTTCATCGATAATCGAGGACAACTGACAGGTAAGCAACATGCAGGTAAGTGATATCTATATGGCCGTTGTACGAGGGCACATCAAACCTTAATATCGACGTAGTCACATCGATTATTAATGTGATTTTGGTGGGAAATACGAGAGCTTCTTTAGCCCATCTCATTGTGTCTTTGAGTTATCCTTGATGATAAGTTGCTAAGAAACTCAATATCCAATACGTGCCATTGTCATCCTTAGTTCTTCCACAATTCTAGATAGTATTTTCTCAGTTCTAGAAGTTGTATTTGGATTTATTTGCAGATCAATATCATGGGTGACTTATGCAAGGCCATAGTGTGCAAGGATCAATTAGAGATGACTTGAGCAAGCTCATGATCATCTTTATCGCGAATGGATTGGCCAAGATGATGGGGCACAAGCAATCTTAAGAAAGATTTGGTTTTAGTTGTTCTTCATGCAATGCTAAAAGAAGAAAACTCAAGGGTGACTTGTGTGAAGTCATGGCCGTCACTATTTTGAATGGGAGGACTGGGTGATCGGGCTCAAGCACTCCATTGTTGATCTTGGTTTTCAACTTAATGACCTCATTAATAATTGTTAATGTTACTTACATGATGAAACAACCTGAGGCGGCAGTTGAGCAAAGTCATGGTCGTTTCCATCTTGAATGGGAAGGATTTGGGTGATTGGGCACAAGCACCCTTTAAAAAAGATTTGGTTTAAGTTGTTCTTTATGCAATGCTAAACAAAAACCTTAGGGGTGGCTTGTACAAGGTCATGGTCACCCCTGTTTTGAATGGGGAGAACTGGATGATCGGGCTCAAGCACCCCATGGTTGATCTAGGTTTTCAATGTAATAATTGTCAATATTATTTACATGGTTAAACAACCTCATTGGTAACTTGAGCAAGGTCATAGTAGTATCCATCTTTTTTTTTTGAAGAACTGTGTCATCAATATATTAAAAGAATGGTAATGTTACAAAGCAAGTGAGGAGGAAGGAGAACTCGCCCCAAAGAGGCAAATGATACCTCGACACTCCCCAAATGACTCTACGGGAAAATCGCGAACTTTTATAACAGACAAACCGACCATCACCATCTACAACAACACCTAAGAAGTCCCGGGCCAAATGGCAAACTTCCGCTCTACTAACACAGGAACACCGAAAGCTTTGAAATAGCTTGTACCGAAGTCAAGGAATGTGAGAGGCCGCGAGAATTTCTTTGAATCCCCCTGAAAGATCCACAAACCGCTTGTTTCCAAATCAGCCACACCAACCAAGCCACGCAGACAGATGCAAGGCTTTTGCCACAAGCGGCCAAGCACCGGGATATACATGAGCGGCAAGCTGGCGGCTAGTCAATCTCACAGAAGCGAGCCCTAACCCAATCCCGACTGACACGCAAGTGAGGGCATAAAAACCGGACAATGCTCCGGTCTCGCGATGAAGGCCACAACAAGGGCAGGGGCTCACACCCGGCCTAAACTGACTCACAAGGATATTCACCCACAATTGGCGGTGCACCACACGCCCACGAAGCACTCTAACCTTTGGTGGGGGAAGTGAACTCCATGTCCGTCCAAACCGAAAGGCCATCGAGAACGGAAGGCTGCCGAGACCACTTGCTGGAAAGGCGGTGTCATGAATAGCCGGCACCGGTAAGACGCACAAACAAGAAGACACAACATCCGGATGAACCTTCCAAACCTGCACCACCACATCATCACGAGGGACTATAGGTATATGTAGCGGAATACTCCCCATACGTGTTCCCGGATAGCGGTCACTTTGCCCTCGCAAAGCGAGCTCGAAAAGAACTCCCACGAAGCTAGCTGACCATCCCAATACCAATCCTCCAAGGTGAGGCACAGCAGCTTCGCCTCCAGCGAACTCAGCGTCAGAGCATGCAGTGGCGACCAAGGGCAAGTGCTTGAGGGGGTAGAGGAACCCACAAGAAAGGAGAAGAGTGGTGATAAGCGGGGGCATAATCTATTTGGAAGAGCACACACACATGATCCCAAACACGCAGCAATACCCCTGTGAGAAAGGGGATGCATGTGGGAAAGGCCGTAGACCATACCGATGCCTGGGGCAACTCCATTACGCAAGGACGGGCCTCCCAAATGCCACACAATGGCGAAGAGATCGCGAACAACTTGTGTAGCACTGGGAGAAGATGCTCCATCTCCTGCAGAATGCTCCAAACAAACTTGGAGACCAACACCTTACTATGTAGTGCCAAATCCCGAATGGCCAAGCCCCCATCCTCCCAGGAGGAGACACTTCCACCAAGCCACTTTAACAACCGCCCCTTCATCATCCCGCCCCACACAAAAATTTCGAACAATCTTATCCAAAGCACGTATCTTACCCTCGGGGAGCTAGCATCGCGAGATCTTTGTATACACATGAGTGCTACAAAGTACTGACTTGGCAATAGTGATCCTACCTGCCATGGACAACTTGCTACCCCTTCCACCAATTGGGGGTGTTTACGCAACCCCGCAAAAATCTCATCCCACACCCTCCCCATGGAAACATCCCCTCAAGGGGAATACCCAACAGCTTAGTACACACATTACACAGAAGCACCTTCCAAGGGAATAGAAGCCAAACAAGGGGAGGCGGCACTCCATTGTTTATGTAGGCTTTCAATTGATGACCGCAGTTACTTACATCCTTTGCTTCTTATTATTAGTAATACACTAGGAACAATTAGAATATTAACAATGTCTGACAAATGCACTTTTTGGGTTGCCCTAGGGGGCAAGCCCTTGTTGATGGGTTTATGGCATATTTCAGGTATATGCCAATATATGCCGAAGGAATATACCCATGACCGCTAAAAACTTAGTATAGGGGTGTAAATCGGCGGTTGCTTCGCTGACCACTTTGAAACCCGCTAATCAAGGCCCAAATTTGTCGATGGGTTTTGGGTATAATCCTTGAAGAATGGGCAGATTGGACCAATCTAAGAAAAATCAGAGAGCGTACGAGCAACAGAGTGCTTAGATAATGAAAGGGCAAATGAGTTGGAAGGTTCTGCGGTTAGTAGTGGCGGTAGGTGTTTGTATTGTGGTAATAGTTTCTACATATTGCATCCGAAAAGAAGATAAAAAGTCAAGGCCACTCGGAACGTGGATCTCTAGAAGGTAAGCTAAATTTCCCATAATCATCCATGTTCTTATTCCCTGTAATCCAAATGCGAAGCAATCAACATGGCATGTAAATAATTCAGATGGTTTTTCTTGCTTTTTCGTTTCATTTGGAAGACTTAAATAATTAGTTGGAGGGTAGTTGCAATGATTATGTTTCCATGCCTCTTAGACATCCTTGTTTCCTTTGCCATATTCCACTATTCTCGTATAAAGACTCTCATAGAGTGTGTGCTTTTTCCATTGCTTTTAACATATGCTTGTATCCTTGCCATTTTTTCACCAAGGAATCTTACCATGGATTTGTGTTTAGTACGAAAGTACCCCTGAAGCAAGGAATCAACATGGTCATGCAAATAATTTAGAGTGCTCTTTTTCTCTATTTGGATCCTTCACGCTTAAAAGCGGCCGGATGTTGCATTAATATCATTGGTAAGTAATGTCATAAGCCAACTCATTGCCAACATGCAAGGACTAACAAACCTTGGTTACTCTAGAATGAGTCCGTATGTTGCACCGATGCTATAACCCTAGTTTGACTTCTTCATACTACACTTATTCTTCCTAGTTAGTCACAAATCTCTCATCGTCGGGTTTCACATTCTTTTTTTTATTTATTAAGCTAAACCGGTCCCTTATGTTTTACATGGATGATACAATTCTACTTCTACCTCTTTATACTGCACTTATGATTCTAATTCTTACTAATGCTCTTGTTATGGAGATACAACATTCTATTTCTATTGGTTAGGCTGATAATGCCTAAGTAAAATTTCATGCAGCTTACATGTTCTTTCTTAATAGATGGTGTAATCCCATTGTCTTACGATGACTTAAAGTCTGCAACTAATAACTTTGATGAAGCAAATGCATGGGGCGAGGGGTGGCTTTGGAAAAGTGTATAAGGTACACTAACTTTTGCTCGCAATTTTTGTTTTCTTTCATTTATGACTTGTTTCTACTAACTATAATACATATCAAAGTACATTAAAGCAAACTTGAAGCTAATATGTTGCACAATACATTCATCACATTGTAATCCACAATAGTTGGGAATTGCTTTTGGGCAAGAAGTAGATGTTAGCATTTTAGGTTGTGGTCCCATGCTCTGGTAGGCAATTCTTACTAGGCTGCAGACATGCAAGGGTCACAGAGAACCTTGTTCAAGTCCTTGTGGAAGGAAGCCAAGGTAGACTTGTTACCACTTTCAAAGAAATTCGTTTTGATCCAAATCCATCATAAATGCAGTTCATGTTTTATGTTACAAAGTATATACTCCATCACATTATAATGGACCCAGACGACTTTAGTTCCATCTTTCTTCTGCTTTATAGACAGTCTCAATTCTAGGTATCCCATTCGTAGTGTAGTGTCTGGGCCAACATGCATAAATTTAATGTTATTGTTCCCATACAGGGCATCACTGGAATCCCAATAAGCTAAGATTAAACAAGTGGGACATTTATGTTGGTGGTGCTAAGATGAGCAAACGACATCTGAGAATAGAAGATGCATATAAGCAAATTGCTACTAATCTAGCGGGGTTGCTGAATAAAGAGATGAGAAAAAAGAGAAGATTTAGCAGTGTTCATGAGGTCCTTATCTCCTAGACATTTTATGAATGGGGAGACAGAAGACTAATCGAATCCAATTCTTAACAATGATATGTAGTTAGTTAAGTACTACTTTATTTTATGTCTTTGAATAAAATAATGTTCATAGATCAATTGTAGAATCTAGGTGGTGGAAAACGGTTCTTTGTAGAGAGGGCACCTGACAGCCCTTTATTTGCACTCGAGGTATGTGTTAGGAGGTTTTGTAGTTAAGACAACTTGGTAGTTGTATACATGGATGAAACTCGGGTCGTCCTCTGGCAAAGTTGGAACATTCATGTTTGCTAAGATGTTTCCAGTTATGTCCTTGTCATGCACAAAGTAACCAGCATTTCCTGAACATTCTTAATTGGATAATGATTATAGACATGAATGCTAGATAGAATCACTTGACTTGTCAGCTGCAGATAGGACAATGAGCATGTGTTGCCACATGACCCCGTGGTTAGATGTGAGCATTAGTATTGGTTCTATCTTAATATTGAGTCAGCGTTAGGTGTCTAGTCATTCTGCACACATTAGGCTGCTAGGATCTCTCTTCTTGCGGTTTCAAAGGCTTCAAATGCAATTCTTCCTTGATGTAAGCAACTTCTGCGAGGTGGTCTGCCTTGCTGCTTGGAAGAGAGTAATACAATGCAGAATGAAATCCAAGGGAGGATTGCAGAAGGTTCCATTTTAAACTGACAATATTACCCTTCTGCCTTTTTTTAAAAGCTGCTTTGGATGTTCTTTGACATGTATTTTTGGCCATACCATCTAAGAAGAAGGATTTCATAGCTAGTTTCTGGTTTGTCCTTTGCCACATCTAATAATCTCTTAGTTGCCATTGTAGGTTATGTAATCGCGGAAGTGAATGGAGAACAAGCATCCCTCAGATTCCCGTGATTTCACGGCATGTGAAGTAGCTTCGTAAGCAAGGCAACCCCAACATTCTCGCTACGCATTCTGATTCGTTAGGGCATCTAGTGGAGGTTTCCCAGAGAATGAAGATGGGGAAGGATCAATCAAGGAGGGTTCACTACATTCTGCACATGGTCCTTTAACAGGGTGTTTGACACCTCCAATATTATCAGATCCAAATTGTGGTATAGTATTTTTCCAACAAGTGTCAAAGATTTGGTACGTAGCGGATATCATTAACTTTTAACTCTTTAGGGTAGGCACGAACAAATTGTATAAGCCAAGAATATCCCCAATAGCTTTTATCTTAAAATGTAATTGCTCTTCACATTTGTTTGGTTATGTATACTGGCCTTTCTAAATCTATTGGCATCTATTCAGATATGCTATGAATGCAAGAAATGGATTGCAACAAAATTATGGGCATAAAGTGCTATTTCATGACCATGAAGAATTTGGAAGAAACCGTAGATATTTCGGTTAACGGGACTCATTAAAAGAGAGCTTATGGATGAACATATCGAGACTCGAGAAAATGCATCGCCCCCATGGCAAGCTGACCACCATTTTCGGTTTGTACATTTGCATATTTTGAACTTCTCTTGAAACACACTTTGTTTTTTTATATGTAGGTTTTTTGTTTTAAACAAACAGATGAAAACAAAAGATTATGTAATGATGTGACAACTAATTCGCGAGCTTCGCGGGCCGATGCAACCTCCACGTCCTTCATCAACGGGATCGTTATGTTTGCCGATTGCCCTTCTCTTCAATTCTATCCATTTTTCTCGCTTTGTTCTTCGATTTTCACATTGGGTGATGCTCATTTGCTAAACCTAATATGATCTTATCGAAACCATATCTCGCTCCTATCTCGCAAATAAGAAATAATCGCTAATGGGTTATTCAATTCTTCATATAAAAAGCAAAAACAACCAAAGAAAAAACGAGAATGGGTTGGGTTTTGCTCATTCTATTCCCATTACAATGTTGTGAAAAAAATATCATATCAATCGTGAAAGAAGGATCTATGCTACTGAGCATTATTTGTATGGAATCATAATTCATTGCACAATGGAATGCAGATATTTAATGAGCATGATTAATCATACACCATCTCAATGAGTAACCACTCATTCATCTCATTTCGCAAAAAAAATGAAAACGTAGGTAGGATTTTACAGATATTACCCGCATTGCCAATCCAAACCGAAGTTTATCCTTTTTGCAGAATTTGCTAAACTAGATCATCCATGTAAAATCCAAGCTCGAATCCGGACAGGGGCTTTATTGACCCTTTGTATTGCAATGGAAAAAACCAAGTAGGCCGCGAAAAACATATAAATCTTAAGGCGTAAGGAACACGGCAAAAAAAAGGTCGCTAATCCGGGTTGGTATCAAACGCACTCCATAACCACCTTTACAAAATAACACAGGTCTCTTGGCATAAAAAAAAAAAATGTTATGATGCTTTCAATCTGTCTCAAACTAGCATCGCTTTGGTCCGGAGCGATTCTGTTTCCGCATAGCCAACAAAGCTAAACTCTGGAATACTCGCTAGAAACCGAGACTAAAGGTACTGTAAATTGGAAGATTATAGAGTAATGCAGGCAAATAAACAATCCCTTACAAGCATCAAAATCAAGAACAAGGCGTTATATAATGTGCTTTCTCAGGTTTAACAGGGAGTCCAGGAGGGACGTAAATTTTTCTGTCAAGGCAGAGAAAAAAAGTTACATTTTGGTGTGACCGGACTTGCCAAACACTGTAGATCTACCAAATACACAACCCACTAAATCAGACGATTACATATTTAGATTCCTCCAAGAAACAGACATTTCAACAGCAAACAGGGCATTTTTTTGCATTGGTGGGCTAATTAGTGGATCACTTTTGTCATGGAGGAGAGGCTTTGGCTTTGGCTATGCATCAATGTTTTGCTCCTCTACAAGAAACATGTATTTCCTTATACTTTTGAAATCCTTGTTCTATGACAAGGACCAAAGATTTGATTTAAGCCACTTCACCTTCCGGGACACGGGAGGGCAACCCTCGTCGCGTAGACCTGTTTTAAAAAAGTGCGTTTCAAAGATTCCCTTTTAAATTTTGAAAACATCTAAAATTTGCATGCTTGTTCTACATATCATTTTTCCAAAAATCAAAACCACCTTAAAAGTTGACTCTTACCTTAACTTAGAAATTTTGTTAGATGTGCTAAAAAACATTAAGCATTTTTTGGTATATTTTAACACATAAATGGATTTAATTTTTGGGTTGCCCCTAGGGGGGGGAAACCATCGCTCATGTGGGTTTCCAGCATATTCTAAGTATATGCTAGAATATGCTTAAGATATGCTAGAAGCTGCCCAAACCTAGTGTTGCCTATAAACTAGCTGGTCACCCGGTGTTGCTAAGCCCGATGTGGAAAGCGATAACTTAGGCTCCATATCCAGAGGCTTCATTTATGGAGGTAGATGCATGCGGTCATCCATCATTTTGATTACTATCTCTCGGAAATATTTTGCCAGGAAAAGCTTAAGAGTAATAGAATGCAGATTAGAGTCGGAGTTATAAACATTGACTTGCTTTTATGGAATCTTCTGATTACCAGCTAAGGGTGCCGGAAATGTCTTTCCATCATTTGCGAAGCACGACATCGATGCATTCGACATGCATTTTGGCGTGTTTTTAAACTTGAGATAATAGCATGGGATAAGTGCATGAGGAGAGAAAACTTTAAAGTCCGGCTTCACGGTAGCTCATATCTTTATTGATCAGGTCTACTACCCCCAAGCCCCCCTCGTACCTAGACCCGTAGCTCCTCGTCAAGAGGAGCTCCAGTAGTTTGCATGGCTTGATTGAGCTTATCCATGATCAGATTGAGCTTATCCATGAGTTCTATAGAAAGGAGCTCCAAAAAGAAGCGTAAGTCTTATGAAAAGGAGCTCCAAGAGGGCATAAGTCTCATCGGCATTTGCTTGGCGAGAATGAGTGTCTTCAAGTAAGCATCGACGCCCTTTCTCAAATTTCAATTGGTTAGTTTGAAATTTCTTGCTCGTGTGAATTATCATTTCCTTCGGTTAGAGTGTCTTTTGCAAGATGCCAAGATCTAAATAGTAGATATTTATAGCTCCAGTGCAGATCAGGGCAGTGGCATAACTTGCTATACCATGCTTTTGTAGGTAATTTGCAATGTTATTTCTGTTAGTGGTGAATACAAAATTTATAATATGAGAGGTGTGTTAATAGTTATAATACAGATTGTATGAAATGCCAAGATTATATGCTTGTGATCTTACATTTAAAACCTTGTTTCATACATCACCTGCAGTTATCCTGCTAATGCAGCCACTTTGGTATTGCTATGATCTATCAAGTTTGAACATAGCCATCGATGATTTTTTAACGAATTACAAGTAAGCATGAGCCTTATGAAAAGCCAGCATTATATGCATGTGATGTATCTAAGGATTTCCAAGTAAGCATGAGCCCTAGGTTTACCCGAAACCATTGCGAATGTTGATTTGGGAGCAACATAGTTCTGCTTCATCAAAATAACTAGAATTGTTAAAATCTGTTTGAAATAGTTACATTTCTTACTTGTCCAGATTCCATTGAACAACTGATGAAATATTTTTTATTATGTAGGCTCCAAGTCTTTTCGTCTATCTACAAGATCATCGTATGTTCTGAAAAAGCTTGCCTCGTAAACTATCGTTTTCGGATGTGAACTGAAGTTAAATTAGATCCAGATTGTCTCATACCTGCCCTTTTTTTTGTGCTATTTGATAGAGCCAAATCATCTCGAACATGGTTTTCCCAGCCCAATGACATGAAAATTCTTAAATTTAGAACGACTCATTTGATTTTTTGGGCAAGCCTATCCTCCATGGATGAGGCCGGTAATCCATGAACCCAAATCGCATGATCTGGAGGCCCTTGATCTTTGGCATCTTCAACACGTGCCCCTCAAAAGAACATCAGAAGTATCCATTTTGGGGTGAAAGCATGCTAGGGTGTACCATCTAAAGTACTTTTTAGGGAGTGCGAAACTACCAAGAAAAGTACCCAGCACTGGGTACTGGGAACTTGCATAAATGCTGCAATAAATAATAAGTTTGAGAGTTAATCCATTTATATTAGTCTCTAATAGTATTGTTATCCTCTAATACTATAGATTGACATGTTATTGACCTTCAATTCAAAAAATTTCGATTGATTTTAATGGAAAGAAAAAACAGAAAGTACCAGTTTTTAAAGTACCAAGTGTAGGTACTTTTGAGGGTTCCAAAAGTGGTACACCGTAGTATGCTTTTACCCTTTGGGCTGATCCCCACACATGCTTCTGCAATATCCAACCATATTCTTAAGGCTTTCTTGAACTTCGTTGTGGATAGTTGTTTCACTCATTATTGATAAGTGGACCATCTGGCTTGCTTGAATCTATGTTTGATCAACTGATATAGACAAACACGGGTTCATGTAAGCATATCCAATGTGTGACAAATTACATATAAGCTACATTGTCTGCATTTTCTTTCATCTATTAGCTCTAAGTTGTAATTCAAGATTTCAATTTCTATATTCTTCATGTATGTCTCTAAATCATTTCGGTAAATGCCAAGTGTATAGAGAATCTAGATGGTGTGAGTGGCAGTAAAAAACTTGGCTTGGGTTTCAAGAATGATCTCCTGCTTCCTAAATGCTCCTTTGAAACAATATCAATATTATAGTCTGATGTTCACGGTTTGAACAATATATAAACTATGTATCTAAATTTGCTATCGTAACAAAGCAATTAAAATGCTTATATTTGTATTCAGAACGTACACTAGTGCAAGGATGCATTCTATTTTGTTTAAGAATCCCTCTCTTAGGTCAATCCATGTAAACATACAAGCATGCAATAGATACAAGCAAAAACTAAGCAAAATTTGCAAGAACTTTTACCAAATCTTGCATCCCTAATTTTAGCTTAACAACGCCGTGAATTTGACATTGTTCTTATTTTATGGCATATTAGTATAAACTTGCATTCTACACAAAGCCTTAAGTCAATCCATGCAAAGTATGCAAGAGAAGCAAAATATACAAGAGAATCTAAGAAAGCACTAAGCAAATCTTTGATTTCTATCCATAATTTTTAGCTTCACAACATGGCAAATTTAACATTATTTTCCTGCCATGGAGCGCAACACCTTGTTTTAGGTATAGTAAATTCAACATATATTAGAAGATTTAGCTTGTACACAAATCAATTGATTGGAAGATAAAAGGACCTTAGTGAATTCATTTAGCTTAAAAGAAATCAACACGGTTTTAACACAATTAAATGGAATCTCGCTTACGCGACAAGGCCAAATAGGAAGGAAAAAAAAAAAAAAAAAAAGGAAATCCCCTTTTTTTTTTTCTTTTTCTTTTTTTTTCTTTTTCTTTTTTTTTTTTTTTTTCTCCTTGTCCTTTTTTCTTAAAGCGAGATGTGGCAGAGAGAAGGGTCTACTATCTACCTTTCCTCATTTCTCATATAATCAGGAGGCAGGATAATCAAGAGTATACCAAGAGTACTATACAGGAACTTTTCACAAAATGAATCGATTTGACAATACCCATTTATCAATTTCAAGCATGAAAGCATTATGTCATCCATTATAGCTAAGAATTTTTGAATAGATGAAGAAAGAGGTGATTTTCTTATCTCATGAGGCTTTGCAAGGGGATCCCGACTTCTTGGTGCACAAGGACCCACATGGATAAAGAAAATTCTATCTTGGAATGTGAGAGGCATCAAATCCTCTCCGAACAAGCGAGCAAATCTTTGGCCCAGTGAAGAATCTTAATCCAGATATCTTGTGTTTGCAGGAGCATAAATGTGCCAGGGGCGATATTAACAACCTAATGAATATCTTGGGTAATCAGTATGTAGATGCAGCTGCTACAACGGGCAGGGCCAGAGGAGGTACTTTGATTTGTTGAAGAATGGGTGTACATGTAACCTTTTTCCACCCTGCCGATAGCCAGGGCCAGTGGGCAGTGATTAAATGGAAGGAAGGCCAGTCTGAGTGGGGCTTAGTAAATGTGTATGCTCCAATTGGGGCCACTCAGAGAGGTTGTTTATGGGCACAACTGCGAAATAAGCTTCAGTCCTTTGGTATGGGTTCTACATGGTTTGTCAGGTGACTTTAACATGGTGGAGCTCGGAGAGGAGGCATGGTATTGGTTCGAGATATTGTGCAGGGGTTTTGGCGTGATCAATGGCTTAGGCTTGTGCTGGGAGTGGGGTTTGACAGAGCTTCCGAGGGGATCGGAGTTTTACTTGGTGCAATAATTAGCTGGGGCATGGTAGGGGCATACTCTAAATTTGGATAGAGTTTATGGCACTCCGTGAGTCTTGGATTATGCTCCAGCCTTCACTAGGGTGAATGTTCCGCCACCTCGTCTCCTCGATCACACTCCCGGATCATTCAGCGGCTTCATGACCACCCCTGCGGCCTCTGGGGCGGTTTTAAGCTTAATACAACCTTTCTTCAGGATCCGAGTTTCCCGGTTTGTAAGCTCATTTGGCGGCAGAATATTCGGTCGGGACAATGGAATGAGTGCAATGGTTACAAAGCATTGGCTAAGGTAAAACATTTCGCGAAAAAGAATGGGGGGCGACAAAAGGCTTTGGCTCGGCGTCGCATAAGTTGGATGCCTTATATGCGGGCTGGAGTCTCTTAGAGGCGGGTCTCGATGGTTTTGCGTGAGCGGCAGGTGCTTCGTCGGTCGAGGTTGAGGAGGAGGCCAAGGTGTCGCGGGCCAGGGTCAAGCGGGTTTGGCGTGGCTAAAGCGGTCGACACTTGCTCTAAAGTCTTTTTAGGGCAGCAGCCATTAGAAGAAGTATCACGGCAGACCATGGCGGACATAGTTACACCCGAGGGAGTGTTGTTGCGGCAACGGATGCTATCAAGGCCTTTGTAGCAAACACACTATGAAACATTTTTCAAGGAGAGCTCGCTTCCCTCACGAGTGTTTTTCAAGAGCTGGTGCTGGCCAAGGTATCACCAAGAATCTCAAAACCCTTCAAAGGCAGAGCTTAGAGGAGCCGTTGGCGAGGCGGGGAGTTGGGGGCGCATGTCGCTGTTGGCTTCGGAATAAGTGTCACGGGTTGGATGGAATACCGGTGGAGTTTTTGAAGTCTTGGGAATGGGTGGGGACTCGATGGTGCGGTGTATGTGGATCTTTGGGGAATAACTTCGATGCATCCTCTCGCTGAATACAAGGTTGTATTTCACTTATACCCAAGTGTAAGCATCCTAAAACCATCAATGACCTGAGGCCTATTACTCACATTTATGCGTAGTGTATAAAATCATTGCTAAGGCTTTGGGTGAGAGGCTTAAGCCATTACTAGTTCACGCTATTAGTGCAAGCGATCCGGTTTTATACCCGGTGAGAATATTCTTCATAATGTGGGCGCTGCTTTTGAGGGAGTGCATTGGGCTCGTAGGATGAGGCAGCCCCTTGTTTTCTTAATTTGGATTTTGCCAAGGCTTATGGACAGTGTCGGTGGCGAGTTCTTGGCAGATATGATCTGAGCCTTTGGGTGCGGGCCTAGTTTCAGGGAAATGGTTATGAAGCTGCACGATACGCTAGGGCGACAGTGTGGTGTCGGGGTAAGACCTCTTCAATCTTCTCGTGGGCGAGGCATTAGGCGGGGATGTCCGTTGACCCCCCCTTCACATTCACTATAGTGGCGAAGCTCTCTCATGACTTTTTGGTGGCAATTGCCGACAATGTGGTGCAAGGTCTCCCGCATGGATGATGGGTCGCATAACAGGTTTTGCGGTCAATTTGGCGGATGATACGTTCCTCTTTCTTCATGCAGATGAGTCCAATCTCTAGGCAGCCAAGAATATTTTGGATGCCTTTTCTTTAACCGGGATGCTTGCTTAACCGGGTCGGTGCTCGGCCATGTGGGTGCTTGGAGGAACCTCCTCCCGTGGTTGAGTCGGTTTCCACGGGCTCTAACAACCGCCACACCACGGTACGCCAAACTGTTAGGCATACCATTTGGCTTGGACATTAATGCTAGGGCAATTTGGGCCGGAGACATTCTGAGAATCTTAAGTAGCATTTGAATTGGTGGAGGGAAGTAAACTCACCATGGCTGGTAGGATTTCCGATAGCCAAGTCGATTCTGCTCAGTAGCACTCATGTTTACTTGACCTCCCGCATACTGCGCCGAGAAAGTGTGGTTAAAGAGTTGGATGACACCATTCGCAATTTTGTTTGGGAGGGAATGAGGAGGGGGCTCTGATGAAGGTCGCATGGTGGAAGTGTGTGCGTCCCATGCAGGCGGGGGCTTGGGTATGCTTGATGTGTCGTTGCACACAAAGGTTACTCCGTGTCGAAATTCATCCGCAGTTGTTGCGGGAGCAACAATCCCGTGTTTGGCTCTGTTATAGTCAGCCGTCACTCTATTGTGTTTAGGAAGCCATCTATTCCAGCTCGATTGCCATGGGCTGCTTTGAGGATTTGCGGCCATTCCCTCATGCGCCGCCTTTTCTTAAGGGTCTCTTGAAGGCACGGAAGGTGGTCAAGGTTCTCTTTTCATTGGACCCTAGCAGGTGTATGGTAGCCTCATCGCCCTTCCTCTGGGTACCCTTGGACTCTGCATCTCCTTGGCCTCTTCCCTACACCTGGGTGCTTTCTGCGCCCGATGGATTCTTTGCAGGGGTAACATCCATCCGTGACTGGTATTGGGAGGGTCATCTGGCGCCCGTGGGAGTTTTTAGGGGGAGATTTGGCGGTGGGACATCTGAGACTTGGGCCAGAATTGCCAATGCTATTCCATTGCGGTTGTCTTCTCAAGTCAATCAGCGTTTGGAAGTAGCTTTAGTGGACTTGATGCATCTCGGTTTGTAGCATCGGCTTATGGGCTCCTAGCGGCGAGGACCGCGTTGCTTGCCGGATAAGTGGTTGCTTAAGCTTCCGGGGAGTAAGTGGCCCGCCATGTGGAAGTGGGCGTGGAATATATTGCCTCCTCCTAAAATTCGTACCCTTTTGTGGCAGATCTTGCACCGTAGCCTCGGGGTGAATGTTAGGTCCACGGGTTCAAGCCTCGTGTAGCGAGAAACATGCCCTTTATGTGGGAGGCGACGGAGACCATTGAGCCTTCGCTTTGTCCTATGCACGAGGTAGGGGCGGCTTGGTCCGGGTGAGAGCCCTCTTTGGGACTTCACTATGCGCAAAGGAAGATTCTCTTGGGAGTCCTTCCTAGCAGGTAAGTGGCAAAAGCGACAGGCGTTTCATTTATGCAGAGCTTGGCTTTTGTGGCTGATTTGGAAAAGACGGAGAGCGAAGGTCTTTCAGAATGCAGTGCTTAGCCCTTTTCGGTTGGTTCCGATCTTGAGGCATAAGTTGTGGCAGGCTTACCAAGTCTCAAGCTTGTCTGGCACAACTAAGCGAGAAATTTGGTCAACATTCCTACAGATTGTGGATCATGATGGGCGCTTCATTTCTTAGCACCACACTTATCATTGTACTTGATCGCATTCTAGTGGTTTAATATATTCTTATATTCTTCAAAAAAAAAATGACCTGAAGAGCTTTGATTTCTCTTGCCTGGCTGCTTCACTAACATAAATCTGTCAAATACTTGCCAAACCAGAACCCATCGAACTCATAGAAGGTAACAATAGGAGCTCGCGCGTTGAGGCTCCAGTTGAGGTGCCAAGAGTTTGTATTGGCGTCAGGCGTTAGGAGCTCACTCGGCGCTAGACGCCAGGAACTCGCATTGGCTGCCAGGCGCCAGGGAAAGAAAAAAGAGAGAAACAATAAAACTTGCCTGGCCGCCAGGCAGTAGGCGCCAGATAAAGACATCCCCGTTTAAGAAGAAAAAAGAACCAACTTAGCCCCAAAATTTTTACTCCGTGGAAAGCCCATAACGTTCGACGGGAAATCCAAATTTTAGTAGTAGGTGGAAAATTCAAAAGTAACACTGGGCGGGAACCTTAAAACCAACACTCCGAGAGAAATAAAAGATCAGAACTAGGCGGGAACCCTAAAACTGACAACCCCAAAACTGACACATAGGGACCCCAAAACTAACAACACCCAAACTAACACCCGGTGGGTTCAAAATCGTGGAATAATTTTAAATTAATAGAATCGTGGTTATAGGCACAAGGAAGACAGATAGGCTAATCAGGTTCACCAACCATCAAAACCAACTCTCACAAAGTAATACATGAAGAGGAAGATGATCAAATAAGGTACAAACTAGATCCAAATAAAATGAAAAAAATTAGGGAAAAGGTGGGCAGACTGGGACGAAAACAAAATGGGTGGAAAAGAGGCAATAAAAATGGGGAAAATTGGTTGGAGAGTTTGTAACCCACCTCTACAATTTTCCATGTATGTTAGCAAATCCTGAAAATAGCGCATCCATGACAACCTACAAACACATAACTCATGCTTTAGAACTGAAGAATTAATCAACATTCACAAAAAGAGCAAGTGGCGACTGTAATTTTCATCAAGTTCTTATTCTTAATGGATCTAGACATTGATTGGTTATCAACATATAACACCACATCTTATAAGGAAAGTACATCCACCTGCATGTCCTCCATGCGGCTAATCAAGTTCCTTATACATAGTCGTCCATATACAAAATAAGCAGATAAGTCGCATTTAATTAAAGTGGATCACATGTGATTTTGTTTTTTTCTTTTGAAACCTTGTTATTTTACACCAAAAGGATGTGCAAAACATTTTAGACCTTATAACTATCGAAAAAAATGAGTTTTTCTGTGCGAGGATCAGTACAAGCATGAAGAGAATTTCCTGCTATTTTCTCGGGTCTCGAGTCGAGAACGCCAAAAACATAAACCAAATGAAGGAAATTGTTTACACATTCAAAACAAAGTTATAGTCCAAAAAGAAATTTTACTCATAAATGAGATGGTTACAATCTATATTACAGTGGACAAATAGACCATGGCGATCGTGCTATGTAGTTACATCATCATGGTAGGTGTTCCACCTTAGAGGAACAACTCGTGGGGCATCTTGTTGCCGCTATAAGCTTTGGGGGCAACCTGAAGAACATGGAATGCCTCATGAGGAGGTGCCTCGCGAGCCACCCGCTAGCCTATTCAACCAATTTTCCCACCCCCCTCCCACATCTTTTCTCCAATCGCCGGGTCAAATATGCTTGTTCCTCAACCTCCGTGGATCTCATGCAATGCTAGCAGGATCCTTTGTGGTTCCTGGAGACGAGACGAAATCCATAATTAACAATTACAGTGCCATTAGCCATGAGTAATGAAAAAAAAGTTGCAAAATTGAAATAGTTTGGAGATCATTCATTCCATTTAAGTTGGAACGGACCCATGGACGATCGCTCGAGTAGATCTTGGTGTCGCATTCCCGAGACACCAGCATAAATGAGTAGAAGCGACTACTCATAAACGTCTAAACGGTTTTGCCCAATTGGTTAAGGGCATGTCGGTTGGAAATGTTCATTTTAATATCAGAGCAAGAGTTCTTGATCACTAACCGATGCTTGTGTTATTGGCCAGACAAATGGAGATCATCGATATTCCAAGTGATAACGAGGAAAAAGACATCATTAATACATCAAGTGATGACACCTACCAAAATGTCCATGCCATAATAAAAACTATTTGACCAATACAACCCGCAATTAGATGGGATTATTATTTTATATTAGACCTACCCCTTTGTTTTTGTCCAATTTTGATTCCTATCATCGAATGATTTTGAGTAGTGTCAATTATAATCAATTCCCCATAGGAACTCCCACGTTGTTATGCTAGATATTGCGATCCTTATACCACTATAACACATTCAATTGGTTAATCTATTGACCATGCCTATAATTTTATATCATGTATATAATGTGTTATACAAAATGAATTGCCAATATATATAATCTGGTTAATCTATTGACCATGCCTACAATTTTATCTCATGTTATATGCTTTATAAGATAAACTGAACTACTAAAATATATATGGTGTTCTAATGTCACAATAGATTTCCTTTTAATGAAGAAGTAGATGCCATCCAACGCTAAAATGCTAAAAAAATGGTCCAAAGTTGTAAATCCTTAGATTTGGATGTAACAAGATCCAACAACAAATCTAAAACATTTATATGAAGCAACATTAGCATCGCATTCCAATTTAGTACGGTGCTTATGTGTACTTATGTACGTAATTAAAGTACATTTCGTAATAATGTACTCCAGGAAATTTAATGTACCTAAGAAAAAGAATTTTTTTTTTGAAGGATCAAGTTAATTAATTAATATATAAAAGTACAAGAAGAGCGATATACTAGGGTGCCCCTGCCCACACTCGGGCGAGCACCCAAATGGCACATATATCTACGTACGACTCATGAAACAAACTTGCCAAAGCTGTCTACAATGAGAAGGGTCCTCTCCTATACGGCTGCCTTGAACTGCTCCTTACGAGGGCACGCCAAGTAAGAAAGATATGATTTATACCTTAATTGTGGGATCAGCACCCCAGGCTGCACCTCCTCATTCCTGAACATCTTCAGGCGTCGCCACTTCCAAATGAGCCACAGTAACCAAGCCTTATATAGATGGAAGGCCAGACGCTGAAGCTGAGACCACCCAGTAGGATACACCCCCAAAAGAACCTCTTGACTATGGAGCGAGATGTGAAAGAGGCGCTGGACCCACTGGATCTCTGCACAAAGAAACATACAGTGCTCAAGAGTCTCAACACAAGCACCACACATCGGACAACGATCACTGATCAGGGGATTGATCCTGTGAACCCACGTATTCACTCTCAGGGACCGATGCACTATCTGCCATAGTAACACCCGAATCTTGGGGGGCGAGATTGGGTTCCACACCCATCTCGAGATGTCACCCCAGTCATATCCTGGCACCTGGAGACTCCAGCCGTCCGAGGGAGGCAGCTCGTCCTGAATTGCCAAAAGCTCATAACAGGATTTTACGAAGTTTGAGGGATCGACTTTTGGATGACAACTCCACACTCGCCCTGACGCTACCGGGGGGTTCAATGGCAACGCATTAGCCACATGCGCCCAGATCGCACAATCCCGCTCCTTAAGTCAAAACCTGTGACGAAAAAGCTGCCAGGGCGCCAGCTACCCGTCGATATACCACTCCTCCACCGTCAAGACCCCGCCGCTCGCTGCGCTGGGCGGGATCGACGGTTGCGCCAACACCAAAGGTGGCCCCTGGGCCGAGCGGAATCCACCATGGCAATGCCTCTGACTGAATACAACTGGAAGTATTAATCGCAAACAGCGGGTAGACCTGCTGCCAAGCTTGCAGGAGCCCCTTCAGAAAGGGGGAGGCATTAACATATGGCCTGATATCCGCAAATAATGCCCATGGAAGCCGCGCAGGCACAGACGGCTTATGGAAAACTATCGAGTGAGACTGCGACTGATGAAGCCGATTCTCGAGAATCTCAAAGATGAACTTAGATAAGAGGACCTTACTATGGAGCGAGAGGTCCAGAAAGCCGAGGCCACCTGCAGCTTTGGGGCGCATGTACTTCCACCAGGCTACCTTGACGACCGCCCCTTCCTCATTGCCTCCCCAAACAAAGTTACGAACCATGGAAGAAATTTCCCGAACCTTGCTTTCTGGCGCCAGGATGACAGAGGCCATATAAATATGAGTTGAGCATAAAACAGATTTCGCCACTGTGACCCTGCCGGCCATGGAAAGTTTCCCCCCTTCCACCAATTAAGGTGCCGACACAGTCCCACCAGAATGTCCTCCCAAATACCTGCTGCCGAGATGTCAATGACGGGATACCCAAAAGCCTAGAGCACGTGCCCTGCAGTTGCGTTCGCCAAGGAAATTGGGACACGACCACAGGCATGGGATCCGCTACCGACCATAATGCCGAGCACTTCGTCCAATTCACGAGGCAGTCGGACGCCAGAGAAAATGTGTCCAGAAGCTCCTTCGCGTTTAACAGATTCCTCTCATCAGCTTGTAGGAAGAGAAAAGAGTCATCAGCGTACTGGCTTCCAATCTGTTGCGGCCCGTCTGCCACCCTCAGCCCCTCCATTTAACCCCCGCCTCTGCTGCCGAGATCAGTAACTGCGAGAGGGCCTCTGCAACGATGGTAAATAAGAAGGGTGCCAAAGGGCATCCCTGGCGAACTCCACGCCCCACAGTAAAGATCGGCGATGACTCGCCGTGACATAGGATGGTGGCTCTGGCAGACGTTAAGAGCTTCAGAGCCACTGCTGTAAAGCTCTCACCACACCCAAAGGCTAGCATCATTCTCCTCAAGAAATCCCAACGAACACTATCATAAGCCCTCGTGAAGTCCAACTTCAAGTACACTATCTGCTGACCTGTTCTGCGCGCCCAGTGAATGCCCTCGAATGCCGCCGCCGCATTGTTAAGAATATGCCTGCCCGGGATGAAGCTAGACTGCATGGGACTAATAGCCTCTTTCAGGACAACTAAGCGAGAGGGCCTTCGCAATTATCTTGTACACTGCCGACAGAAGCGTAATCGGACGCCAATCTGAAATGACAGATGGCTTTTTTACCTTCGGTATTAACGAGATGCAGCCCTCGTTGAGCCTATAATCAAGCGCCTCTGCCTGAAGGAGATCTTGGTAGGTCTGCATCACTGCGTCTCCCACCCATTCCCAATATTCTTGGAAGAACTCCACCAGAATGCCGTCCAGACCAGGGCACTTATGAGGGGCCAAGGCGCGGCAAGCCTCCTCAAGCTCTTGCCTTGTAAGCGGATGCTCTAGCGTCTGCCTTCTATCCGCCGACACCTTGCTTGACACCTTACTGAGCACGATGTCCTCCATGACGTCAGTGTAGGGGTACCTCTTCTCCTGAAAGAACTGAGAGAAGTGCTGAAAAGTAGCCTGCTTAATGTCCATCGGTGACTGCAGAATGCGGCCATCGGGCAATGCCAGAGACGACATTGAGGCCGCATACTTCTTCTGTCGTGCAGCTCTGAAAAACATTCGAGAATTGGTGTCCCCTTTTTGCAGCCTGGTGATCCCCGCCTTCATCCTTGCCTGAGCAGCCCTTCTAGACTCGTCTGCTGCAATGTGGCGCAATATCTCCTTCTCCCGCACACCATCAGACGGCTGGGAGCTGATGAGACTTTCCAATTCGTGATACAATGCCTCTAACACCTCGCGCTCCTCCCGTGCTCTCCGACTCCCCCACCAGGGAAAAAAATAAGGAACTTCTAAATCCAAGGTGGTGAAATAGACTTGGCTAAAGTATGCCAAAAGTTGAGATGAAAGCTTCTAATGTTTAGCTAATCTTTTCAAATTTTGCCACCTCTACTTTCTTACGTTTGGCTAAACTTATATTTAAAAATAAAAAAATCTTCTATCATTTGGCTATCTTGCACTAATTTAAGACCTAAATATTAATTGATTATAGTAGATATAAATGTTATAAAATAATTTGGCTAAAGTACGTCAAAATTTGAAATAAAAGCTTCTAAGTTTTGGCTAAACTCTCCAATTTTTGGCACTTATACTTTCTTACGATTAGCTAAAGTCGGATGAAATGGAGCTGGGACGTGAAATAAACTTGGCTAATATTTTCTTTTTTTTTTTGGCCCAAAAAGGGCCATAGTTTAGCCGTTTTTTTCCCAACAAGTCTAAAATTTTGCCATTTAGCTAAGATTAGCCACTAATTTTTTCCCTGTCCCCCACGACTTGGCGAATGCCTTGATCTTAGCTTGTGCGTCCTAGAGGACTACTGCAGGAGGAATATCGAAACCCTGAAAGATACACAATCTTCTGCGCTTCCAGATGGACCACAGCAACCATGTTGATGCCAAATGAAATGCTTGACTCCGCACCTTATTCCAAGTATCCGGATAAATAGCCAGAAGCACTTGCTGACTTGTCAATGTCACATGAAAAAGAGAAAGCAGCCAAGACCAAATAGGCTGGAGATGATCACATAAAAAGAAACAATGCTCAATGGTCTCGTCCCTTTGCTTGCACAGTGGCCAGAGTGCTGACACTCGAGGATCAAATCTGTGGACAAGCACATTCACCCGAGGGCATCTGTGAAGAATCTGCCACCAATGCACAGCCACCTGAGGATGGAGTAGTTTATCCCAAGCCCAAGTCCACATACGTCTCCCACTACGAGGTGAGAGCTGAAGGGACCACTTAGTGGATGGCAGAAGGATATCACCATTGACAAGCAGCCTATACATAGAGTTCACAAGCCTATGCTCGTGAACAATCTGGTGGGAAACCCACATGCACCCTTCAATCGCCTCTGGAGCAACCAATGGCAGAGTACTAGCAACCTTTTGCCAAATAGGTCTGTCCCATCGAGACAACAAGAATTTTGTTTGAAAGATTTGCCAAGTCGCTAACTGGCCGGAATCATACCATGCCGCAACTGTTAAGATTCCTGCTAACCTCCAGCGCCGTTGAGTTAATGGATGAACTGAGGCACAAAGTGGGAGATTATTTTCCACAGGTATCCACCAACAAGGGGCACTCAACTGATGACATGCAACAAGATCAATACGAAATAAGGTCCGTATCATCTCCCAAGACTCCAGAAAGCCTTTCAAAAAAGGGGAGGCATTAGGAAGATAAGCATTTATCTTCTAGTTCCATCATCTAGGTGCCTGCCTAAGTCCACACAAACTTTTCTTCAACTTGAAAACATAACTAGGGTACTCCTTATTCACAAAACTCAGAGGTTGCTGCATGTACAACTCCTCTACTAAATCTCCATTTAAAAAGGCTGATTTGAAATCTAGCTCATAAACTGGCCAAGAATTTTGTGCTGCTAAATTAAGAACGACATGTAATGTGTCAAGCCAAACCACAAGCGACAAGTCTAGCTTTATGCCTAGAAATCGTACCATCTGAATGGTACGATATACCCATTTTGCACCAATTATATTCTTGCCTAGAGATTTTGGCACAAGCTCCCAAGTGCCTTGTTTATGCAACATGCCTAATTCATCCTTCATTGCACTGACCCAATGATCACATTTTATTGCTTGACCATAGAAAATAGGATCATTGTCATTGAGACCATGAGATAATCAATACAAATACAAGCCCTAAGATGATTGAGAGCATAGAAATCTTTCTTCTTTTCATCATTTATTTTGGGAACCCACTTAATATCGAGAATTTCACCCAAATCCTTGAGATTAAGATTTGTCTTGAACGCTTCTTTCCAAGTAAAGTAATTATGATCGTCGAGAACTGGATGTTGAAAGTATTTCCAGGGATCATGACTAACTATCATTAGAGAGCACAAAAAACTAGCAAATTCTTAAGAAAGAAGGCCTAGATTACTACAATAGAGGCTATATTTCCACAATAAAGCCAAAAAGTTTGCTAAACTTTTTTGGGTTGCCCCTAAGGGGGCAAGCCCTTGTTGAGGTGGGTTTGTGGCATATGCTAATTAGCGTTTAACCATGCAATTAACTAGACTTAAAGATGGGGTATATGCCAATATATACCCAGAATATGCCAATGACTGCTAAAAACCCATCATAGGCTGTAAATGCTCGGTTGCCCCTGTTGCTGGAGAGGAACTGTGGAAACCGGGAAACCGGTGCTCGCTCCTTGCTCGAGGCTGCAGCATTGATGGATGTCGCTCGAATGTTGGTCTGATACCCTAGAATTGGGCTGTAGATGGGAGATAAACTTCAGACAGTGTGGCATAGTGATGACGACTTGCCAAAATGAAGGCCTCTCGACGGGCCGAAGCCGCAGGCAAGTTGCATCCTTTGGTTAGGGGTTGGGATTTTCATCATCTGGATTCAATTTCAATGATGCGGATTTTTTGAAGAAAGGTCCTATTGCGCTTACAGCTAATCAGAAGAGGAAGCAAGCCTCTAATGATGGGGTGCTACCTGCAAAGAAGCTTAAGGTTGCAAAGAGGATACCTAATGCGAAGTTTCACTCTAAATTCAAAGGAGAAGGGCTTAAACCTGATGGGCCCAATCTCAAGGATAAGACTAGTGGTCCTCAGAAGCATGAACATACATCTTCGTGGGTTTCGTAATCTTTTGATGGACTTGCTAGGTTCTCGAAAACCTGTGGGCCACATGATATTTTCGCACATCGAGACTTCAAATTTTCGTTGGTTTGAGGCCGCTTCACGCTTGGCAACTACTTTTAGATTAGGACATGACGATCATTAGATGCAAAGAAATGTAGTGCTAGATGACTTGATGATTCGCAGAAAATGACGTAAGTTTGAGATGTTATTGACCAAGGTAACCTCGTAATATAAAAATTGCGTCGAGTGATCCCAATATGCAATGGGTTATGATCGCACGCAGTCCCAGACCGGTGATAAAGTAGCAAAGAATGACTGTGAACCATACAAGACAATCCAATTGCCAACATTAAGACCCTTGATGCCCTTTTAGGTGAACTATTAAGACTTGTTTGTTTGGCAAATAAATTTTATATGCCTTTTGCTTAAATGAGTGAGCATGTTTGTAGGAATGGTGGCTTCAAAGGGTGGAAAAAGACATGCTGTAGCAACCATGGATGTGCTGAAGGAATTATTTATTACTAGGTGAGACAAATATTGATTAAGAAGTCTCATTATTTTGCAAACCAAATTTGCACTAATTTCTTGATCTACCATAATAGCTTGTTACCTGATCGGAAGTTAAAACAGTTGGGGCATCAACCACTTGGACTTCTGCCAAATACCTGCTTCAAACTGCAGCATTGATGCGGTAAAATCACAGAAATATGCATTTCTTTATATGTAAGTTACTTTCCTACCTCTTTAGATAGTATGTGTAAGAGATTGGTTGCAAGGCTTGTTGTATTAGTGACTGTTTTAAATGGACGAAAATCTCCATCTACACTAGCAACTAGACATGCCATGTAGATTATTTGAAGAAATCTGGCATTGCAGATGGAACTATAGCATTGCGTCAAGATATGTGCGCATATTTTGCAGCATTTGACAAAGGATTCACATGTAAACCCAATGCATTCTTGCTGTGGGGACAGGAATTTTTATTCAATGGGCCAAGCAAAACTTCATAGTCATGGATTCACCACTCAGGGATCAGTCTACTGCGACTAACAATCTGCAGGTTTGTCTCTCGTGAGAAGCTGCTGTTGTATTGTTTTCAGCGTGAGTTTAAATGTATAAACGTTATAGTTTTAAATTATGGGCTCATGTGCCCATTATATTGGAGGAATGGCACTGCTTGGGGTCACGAAGTAAAGAAATTGGAGAAGTGGTGCTGAAGATAATGAAATGGTCACAGATGTATGTAAAGAGATTTAATGTCTTCCCCGTAGGAGAAAGAGATAATATATCATGCGAGATTTTCATGTTAGCATGCTGTGATACCCCATATGTCATCCATATTAGCATGTTTGCCTATTTGTTAGAATTATATTTAGTGCTTTCATCTGACTGTCTTAATCACTATAGCAGAAGTTGAATTCCTTAGACAAGTTTTGCAAGAAAAAATCATTTGATGGCCCATTTTTTAGGGTAAGGTATATGAGGAGCTTACTATCTAGTAGGCAATCCATCATGTATGTTGCTGCATTACTGCAATACTGATGTTATGTGGACTTTACTGATGTGGTTTTTCTTCTCAATAGCTATTGCAGGAAGGTAAAGGAGCTTGTTGTGCTTGTTGTACGGCTATCCCTATCCCATCCAATTGTCTGTTTCAATGTGATAGATAATGAGAGGCATTTAAGCCTTGCTCTGGTGCAAAGCTATATGGAACCTTGCTTTGGTGTATTGACTGTGGCATGTTGCCCATGGAAGAAATGTCTTAAAAACAAAAATGAAGCATCATCTCTCTCCACGAATACATGGGTATCTGAGACATGGAAAAGATTGACTTTGCAAAAGACAGTTTCAGGCTTTTATGGGTTTATCTCAAGGTGAAGCCATTCTTTACGGAAAAAGTTGTCATGCCTTTGTTACGTTGTTCGTGAGTACTTTGAATATCTTAAATTTCATTTATCCATCTTAAGTATCCCTGCTTATTGACTGTTGAATGCAAGCTTTTGACTAACAGGAGAATTGTTTTGAATTGCAGGGTTTGCAGCACTTTTGTATCCTCTTGCAGGAAATAGCAAATACTTGTTGCAGGTTTTGTGATAGCACACAGCAAAAGACATTTTTACCACTATTTGATGTGCAACATGCGTCATCTTTTGGTCATGTTTCTGAATTTGGTCATGTTTCTATAGCTCAGCCAAACATGCCATGCAAAACATCCTTTAGGAATTGGAGCTGGTTTTGTCGGCTTCAGTGTGACATAGAGAGGAGACCAGACTACAAATTCAGAGAAAAAGTTGGGGAAGTTTGCGTAATTGCCATATCTGTACCATATAAAGACACGACATCTTTGATTCCCAGTTCTTTTTGCAGCATTTGTATGGGCACCTTTTTGGCAACTGAGACAAAAAGTTCCTTGAGGTAACGTATAAAGTGGTGTGCTTAAACAATTGGTTTACAAAACTTACCATTAGCTTTTCCAAAGGAAGTTTTAGCATACATAGTTATTCAATTTGAACTTTGAACCCAACCCAACTTTATTAGATCCTTTTACTCATTACTCAAAAACAAAAGCTAACATTTCTCTTTCCTAGCTCCCTGCATTTTGAATTTGCACTAAATTGCCTTGCATTATGGTTCCAATGTTAGTATCTAATATCTATCTCGACTTGCATGCTAACAATCGAGATTTGAACCTGCACCATTGCCTTGTTGCCCATATGATACATAGATGTTGACATCAACCACCATAGGATTCCCACTATATTCTCCACTTTATATTACTACTAGAAAATTGCCCACCTTCATGGGCAATCGAAAGTCTTTGGGATGTCAAGTATTAATTTATATTACGTTATTTTAAATGTAAAAGAAAAAATAGTTAGTTTTTGTAATTTGAAATTGAAAATGGTAAAACTTCTCGATATAAACGTGTGCAATTTTTTATGATTGTGGACAATGGCCTTGTGACATTTTCTTCATGTTCTCGATATTGTTAGAGTATGGAATCTCTTTGTGTGTACATATGTACATGTGTGTGTACATATATTTGCATGTCTACGTGTACAAGTTCTATCACTTCAAAAATGCTGCCAACTAAAATGTGTTTGTTGCAATACATACTTCTAAATAGATATATTTTTGCTTTCTGATGCATGATATTAGTAACTTTGCAGGTATATTTTAATGGCCACAATCCATTTCAAAAGCTATGTTTTTTATAGAATCATTATTCCGATACCATTTACGTTTTTAAATTCTACTTGTTCGCCATGCCAAAGCAAAGACAATTTGAAAAAACTAGACAAGAGCTTTCAAAACAGGCTTAAGAGCCCTCACGACCGAGGATCTAAGAGCTTCCAGCCTTTTATCGCATGATTTATCGCCTTTTGTATCTTATCCCATATTTATGTTTTGAATCCAAAATCATTATAAGTTTTTTTCCATGTGGTGGCTTAATTTTTTGTGTTCTCAACCACGCTGAATCTACCGAGGATCTGCGGATAAGTGGTGTGATGCTAGTGCTATTTTCTTATTACAATGTCCCTCTCCTATAGTACATGTGCATATTGAAAGCAACATGGAATGAACTGTATTATCATGTTTAAGGAGTTAGTTCACGTCTATCTATTCTAAAATGAACAATTGAGCTTTTCGGACGTGGCCAACACAATGTTTGATATAGATGTAAAATGCATGTTTGTGTTATTTTTAATTCGAACAAAACAGGTTGTCCACGTAACCTAACGCCAAAATTGTAAATAATAGTTTATAATGTCTAGTGGTGTCTCTGCATTCATATCCGTTTGCCGTGGTGCATCAAAGTCTAGGACGTAATAATAGCATTGAACTTGTTGAAATTTGACTAAAATTTTCATAGGCAAAATTGCATGTTTATGAGTAACATTCTCGATGATACTCCTCTCACACCACTTTGAATTGTACAAGAGTCTTACACATGACAAGGGGCATCCGTGCATTAAGAACTTGGTATATGCTTTTTTGCCCCGGCCTTTGTTAGAAAGGTTTCCCAATGTGCTTTATTTTTTTTTTTTTTAACTAGAGGTCCACTTGGTGTAAGTGTTTTGCGCTTTTTGTCGCCGACACCTAGCCGGAAGAAACCGAAGGCGATCTTATAGAAGTGTAAAAAAATGTAGAGCCTACCACTTATTCTTGGAAGTCATTCGAAGCTAAAGGTTAGGACAGATAGATATATATTATATTAATATCCACGGAGATCCTGTGGTGATTTCTTGAGGGATATGATCTGTGATTAGGCTATTTATCGAGAACTAACAAAGGGTATCAAAGCAAGTAGATATGCTCAAGAAGGTGTTGACGGAATTTAAACTAGTGTAAAGCACAAGTAGGTACAGCCGAGGAGGAGTTGTAAGGATAAGGATGCAAAATTGTACATAAGATTATTAGATGATAATGTGGCATTGGGGCTGCCAAAGGCCGGTGCATTTGAGTTATTCATCAGAGAAACAAGGAGGAGTTCAATCTGCAAGAGGTAAATTGCGTAGGCTTGAATTGGCCCTTTCCAGACCTAGAATAATATTTTAGGGATCAAGGGTCAAATTCTTGTTGAAAACAAGAATCAAGTATCAAGTATTGTATTGTTTTGAAGTAGCATTTTTGATTGATTGTGAATCATGACTTTGAAGTATGATTTAAGCCACTTCACCCTCGAGTCACAGAGGGCAACCCTCCGTGCGCAGCACCTTGTTTTTTTTTGAAAGTAATAGACGGTTTTATCATTAATTATAAAATCTCAAGTACATAGCAAAGTATATGCTTTTGCTAGAAAAGCATACCAAAATATAAGTGTGAAACCAACATAGAGCTTCATAGTACGGGAAATATGTAAAACATGTTCTAGCATTCCTTGGACAATTAAATTTTAGATGTCATACTTCACCACACCCATAACAGGGTCCAATTTGCTTACTTTTGTTATCATTACTCCCTTTTCTAACAACAAGTACCTCAGCAGTCTCCTCATCATCTTCATTCTCATTTTCAGTCATGAATTTTTGTTCTATTTCTGTCCTAGCAATTTGCTCAGCCTCTTCTCTGGTTTTGGCAACTGTTCTTATAAGTGTGGCTAATGTTCCATGATTAGTGAACATTTTTGAGATTGCTAGAATCTGATGGCTTTCAGACATTGTTACCCCAGCTGCCTCTAGGTCAGCACATAATGAGTCAAACTTGTGAAACATGGTAGTCAGATCAACCTTCTCATCAAACCTTATTTTTCTAGTTTCCTTTTCCACAACATCTATCTGTGAAAAACTCTTTGTTTGATAAGTTTTAATTAGATATCTCCATGCATCCCTAGGGCTCAGGTCTCTTAACTTAAGCATTATGCTAGGAGCAACTTTGCACATTATTATAGCTTTAGCCTGACTGTTTTCCAATTCTTCACTTAGCTTATCACTGCTTGTACTTACCTCCTTTGATTTGGCAGTGGACCCTCCTAACTTTGTTGCTGAGGATTCTCCTACTGCAGCACTGTCAACTTCATCACTCACCTCAGCATTTGGTTCAATAATATACCACAGGCCTTCAAACTGCAGAACTTTCTTGATTCTCTCTTTCCATATTTGAAATCCTCCAACTCCTTGAAATACTTCAACAGAGCTTAATAAAGTGGCTCCAAATCGTGTAGACATTGTGTGACTTGCTCTGATACCACTTAAAAACTTAGCACTAGTTCAAGTTAATCAATAAGCATTTAGACTTGAACAACTTATAAATGTCATACACGAACAATTTACATACTGAACATCTTATGAATAAATCATATACAAACACAAGCAACTTTGATCGATTCCACCAGTGAACCTGATCATCTATATTACACGAAATTCATCTTATATACATTGGATCGCCGCTTTCCATCAATCCTTGTATCATATCCTTTAGTTTAGCAAGTCGGTTGCTAGATCTCTATTTTCATAACCACCTGCTTGGGAATATTGTTCACTGAGCTATGTATATGGGATAACTATAAATAAATAATATTTACAATCTAAGACCATTGTCTTAGGCTTTACCATATTCAATGAGAAATTCATGCCCCTTTATGTTGTAATATGTTCTTCACCATTGGTGCACCTTTCTTGCCAAACAAGCTGAGCTTATCTAGAGCTTGATTTGGCTATGTCCTGGCCTTGCATTGATTGAAACAGAGAGTAGACGGATACTCAGAAAGAGATTTGGATGCTCAAATGTGGTTCAAAATATTCTATTCCGGTTGTTTCAGCACCTGGGAATGCAACACAGAAAAGGGAGAACTTTTTTTTTTGGCTTTTAAGAACCATCCGACCTTGGATCGGATTAGGCTGACTCCGACCTAGGTCGAAAATGCTCGGATTTTTGGGCTGGCCTAGGTCGGCCCCAACCATGTGGATTGTTATTATCCAGTATGGCTCTTTCTGTAAAAACATGGGTTCAAATCCAACTGACATCATTTTTCTATAAGGTCATTGTTAGGAAGGTGTTCTTATATAAGATCGCATCATTTTTCTGTAAGGTCATAAGGTTGTTATAGAAGGTGTTCTTCTATAAGGTCATAATGTTCTCATGTAATGTAGGCTTTCAAACTATTCCAACCAAGCTTTCAATGACCATAATTCTTTCAGGAGATTTAGAAACCTCTAAAATTATGCCTAATTTCCAATTGCTCCTCATTGTTTATGATTTGGACCAATTTATATGAATGTGTGAAATAGAGATCTCCAAACATAGGACCCCTAGATCCCAAATCTTGTAGGTTCCATGAAGGCTTGCTTTGTGAAACCAAATGATGAGTACTTATTTAGATGCTCACTAATGCGTAGTTCAAAGAGTGTTAAAGGCATGCCTTGCATCCTCATGGTAAAAACCTTCATTTCCTTTTTTGAAAATCCTATAGTTCTTGTGCATAAGAACTCTCCTCTTAACTTAATTGCTCTTACAATTAAAGTACTGTGCTGTCATGATGTAAAAAATATTATTATAATGTTTGCAATTCAAGGTTCAAGTATATTTATTTAGAAAGATATCATGACATTATTCGTTTTTTCCATGTATTATGGCATTTGGTTCATCTTTTATTGCAAACCATTGATGTGGGGAATATTCCTGGCATTGTACCAGATCGATGGCCCACATCATTTACAACTAAAGCCAGACAAACTTTTCCAATGGTGCACCTTGACCTCAATGGTCTAAAACCACAATATCATTATACGAGAGAAATTACATAAACCTTGGTCTAAAACCCGTGGTGGGATTTGTTTTCTAGAAGACAGAGGAAGCTCAGCGTAGAATGCAGCTCAAAGAGTTATTCCGATTGACAGGGGCCAAGCTGTTTGAGGATAACATTTGGGGCCGATTTCTGCAGCTTCGATTCTCCAAATTTCCAATTTGTTTGCCAGCAGAAGAGCCTTTTGATTGATCGCTGCCTCAAGGGCACCTTTTATTAAGCTTGGCCAGAGCTAAGAGCTCTGTGACAAATTGAAATTCATGGCCTTTTACTTTTCTGCTCAATCCGATGCCAATTGTGAGCAGATCCTCGCCGGGTTCTTCTTTCCAGTCACAATCAAATTCGAGCTCTGCTAGTGCTGCCAAATTACAGTGCCGCTACTTTTATGGGGCCGGAAAAACCCTTTGAAGAGCCTTTGAAGAAATGGAAGACAGGGGGAGAGCTCAGAAAACCACGGTTCCGGCAGAGCGCTCCATAGAAGTCGCGGCGACCAAGCAGAATATCGATTCTGATCTTGGCTTCAAAGGGAAGAGCAAAGCAGCTTCGGATTCGCATCCTTTGCCAATAAGCTAAGGCCTCCAAAGCCAATTCCGGCATTCAATTCGTCAAAGAAGCCCACCCAAATTTGGACAATTTTTGAGTCACAGAGAGATCCGAACATCGATTACTTCAAATCCGCTAGATTGCAGGGGCAGGGCCACTGGATGGGCATCTCTGGCCCACGCACGCGGAGGTGCGTTGGCCTCCCTCTCGCAGACGGCGCCCTCTGGACACATACCACAGGGCATGACAGGAATTGGCTCGTGCCTTCCAAATTTGGTTTTCTGCAATTGAGCCTTTGCAAAACGATCCATGCAAGAAGGCAGTTGCAAAGCACCCAAAATAGCAATAACCACTCAAGCTCCTCCCACATGGCAAATTATACCATTTTTTATACAATACCATACTGAAATCATAGTCCTAACCACTGCCAGAAAACCCTCCCCCAACCCAAAACGAATTAGGCAAAGTATATGGTTAGTGCGTATAAAAATACGTAAAAAGATGACGGGTGGTTTGACTAGTCGTGTGAGCGAAGTTGTAGGGGTTTAAGGCTTATTGTTCCATGGTCCGGATTAGAAAGGAACCCATCCGAAGTTAGAAGGCGATGAATTGCCTGATGGCTGTCTCTTGCTTATCCGAACATGCCCCGCCATGGTTCTTGGCAGAGGCGCTTGGGCGGCCGATTTGCGACATGAAGGCCCCTTTGATTCAATTGAAGGAACATTTGGGGCAGGTTATGCCCTATCCAATGTTTTCCATGGGGATGGTCGTGGATAAGGTAGGGCAATGGTAGTGGACTTCTGCCTATGGAAAAGACTCAGAGCTTGTTTTGAATGCTTTTTCGGCTATGTAGAGAGTTTTAATTCATGGTTTCAATTGAAGAGCATCCAGGGTTTTAATTTTTTTTCCCTTGTATTTGTAACAGGGGCCAGGCATAAATGCATGTCATTATTTGGGTAAGCAGATTGCTGTTTGGTGCTGCCGGTTTTTGGCAAGGGGTTCAACTCCCCGAGTAATTAAGATCATAATCTGTATGTGGAGCACAGTTGTAGCATGCTTGTCAGGAACCAGTGTAACTCTAGTTTTGCATCATATAGCAGACAACTCCTCTTCTATGGAGGGATTGAAGTGGGCCTAGAGAAAGGACTATCTTCCTACATCAAAATGAAGAATTCTTGCACCTGCTACTGTATTTGGGTAGCGTAGAAGGCATGTGTCTATTGAAGACTTAGTCAAACATAATTACAGTGGTTTTGCGAGCCCTAAATAGTAGAGCCACATCAGCGTTTGATACCGTCAAACGCTGACGTGTAAGGATATGGTCTCATTTCAGGGCATTTGTAATAGTCAAGGGTCCAAAGTGAATAACATAAAGGTCCAACCATAATAGAGAGGGTCCCCATTACCATATCTAATACAACTTAAAGAGACTTTTAAATATCTGAACATTCCATGCCCTTTCCTATGTGTGGCCATGGCGCACATAGGAACTCCGCTCTTAATATAGTTGCTCCTACAGCCATGACGTAAAAGTACTATTTATCTATCAACCCAGATCTAAAACAACTTAACATTCCAAAATAACTTATTCGGAAATTAAAATACCCCACAACAATGCAAAACAATCTATCAAAATGTTTGAGCTCTACCCTAGTTAATACCTAGTGAGCCCACTGTCCCAATAAAAATGAGTTGAAAACAAAAAAACATGCAAGTTATACCCTTGCCCAGAGGGCAATCCTCCATGCACTACACCTTGTGTTTTCGTATAAATGAGTAAAGAGATTTTTAAATATCCGAATATTCTACGCCCTTTCCTATGTGTGGCCATGGCGCTTTTATAGTACCAACGAGTCGCATCTCCAGCTGATCAAGTAGCCATGAAAGTGCAGTCCGTTCAAATTTGCAATCAGCATTTCAAGAGTTTTATCAGCAGCCTTTGGACTTGAAATCAGCATGGCATTCGAAAGAAACATATATCGATTCTCTATTTTTAAGGTAGAGAATGCGAGTAATATGGGGAAAGCCTCTGGTTTGTCCCAAAATCATAAGAAGGAAGTCTTCATGCTGACAACACAGAACGAGCTGAAGGATGTAGGTTTAAATATTTCGGATTGCATTCAAGATAGTGGTTATGAAGAAGATGATGATGAATATGATGAAATAGAAGATCGGCATGATCAATTGAGTGCCTTTACAGCGCTTGTATTGGATGTGTCTTACAGGCAAGTATATTTGAAACTTAGTCGAATACTGAATTGATTTTATGAGGCCTACATGTTGGCTATGTTGTTGTCTTAGTCTTGCATAGCCCATTTAAGATCATGAAATACGGTGCTGAACTGTCCATGATTCATGGGATGATGGGCAGGCCTGTTAACGTTGTGTGCTGGAAGCGCGCCCTGTGCTTGGAAATCCTTGAGAAGGTTACCCTAACGTTTTGTTTAGCTTTTGGAGCATATCCCTCTCTTATAGTTTATTTTTCTTATAGCCTCTGCATTTACTCTTTCAGGCAGAGGTTCTTGTGTATTATGACCAGATTGTTTGTTCCCCAAATAAAGCGTTTTTCATTCCAGCTGTCCTAAGGGTAAGGAGAAGGTATAGATTAACTATTCTGCAGGCTTTTTGTATGCTAATACTTGTTCATTAGTTAATTTGATTTTGTACTACATGCATTTTATAATGTGAAAGCACTAGATAATGCTCTTTTTAAGATATTTAGTTAGAAGCAGGGGAACAAGTTAGTGCTTTTGGATTCGGACAGTTAAAATACTACTTGTTTGCATCATGCTCCCCTGTGGATTCCAGCAAGAAAGTTCTTGCACTAACGTGTGATCTTTTCTATGTTGGGCAAGGCTATTTCTGCCGGATACACTATTCCATCAAAAGTCTACAATGAAACATTCTTAAAGCATGCGCGAACTTAGAGCAGAAGTAGGAGGGGACTAACTATGTTTAATTGTTTTATCTCCTGTATAGAACAACTATCTTCATAGCCCAAAAAGGAAGAAGATAAGGCTAGGCCTCAATCGGAACAATGTCTTTATGCGTGATAATTTTCAGTGCCAGTAAGTACAGTGCAGAAGTTACAGTACTGAAGGCTAAGTTTTTTCTCTTATATTGAGCACGCGTGTCTTTTCTCTGCAGATATTGTGATGGTAAAAACAGCTTAACCATTGACCATGTTATTCCAGCATCAAGGGGGGGTAGTTGGACATGGGAAAACCTTGTAAGTAATTAGCTACTAACACTTTGATTAAACTGATTATCCTCTTTGGCAGTTGATCCTACTTTATGCATTATTTCATGGCCTGATGACATCCATATTGTCAAGTCCTCAGGTCACTGCTTGTCACAAATGCAACAATAAGAAAGGGGATAAAACTCCAGAGGAGGCTCGAATGAATTTGAATAAATATCCGAAAGTATGTATCTGAAAGCTGCAACTAATCAATTGCTGCAACTAATCAACATCTGGATGCAGGAACCGAAGCCAATGGACAGCAAAAACTTCCCATCAAATTATAAAGCTCTCAAGTCAATCTTTTGTCGAAGGGCAGTGCCATCTGAATGGCTAGATTACTTGCCTCTCAGGCCGGAGCTGTAGAGACGTAAATACTGTACATACAACATGTTCTATTTGTATAGTCCTGCACTGATTGTTGAATCGTGGTTTTAACATGTACAAAGCTTAACAAGGAATAAGAACTTCAGCAGCCAAGAAGTTACCAGATTTCTAGTGATCATCATATGGATTAGGTTACATTCAGCAAGCCCAATTTGGATCAGAGAGACGTATCCATAGTGTTTATAGTCACTTGTGCATATATATAATTCCTTTCCATTATGTATTCTCTTCTTTACGTCGGAACAGGCTACAGATTTGCCCTCTCTTACAGATCTTTATTCCGGTGATTCACAGTCTTTGATGATGCTTTTGCTTATCATCTTTTAGTCTCAAAGACCAGATTTCAATTAAAGCTAGGGTTAAGCTAGCCATAGTTGGGAGCAAATGCATTGCACTGTATTACGCATATACAAAAAATACTTCATACATCCAGAATTTCAGAATTTTAAAGAGCTCATAAACATGATAAACATCCAAAGATTTCAGAAATATGAGAGACTACAAACATGTTTCAAAGTCTTAGAAGTTTAAAGAGATTACAAACATGTTAAACATGTAGAAATTTCAGAATTTCAGAATTTAAAAATGTCTAAAGCTTAATGCTACTAAATACTAAAGCTCCACAATAAGGCCAATGTCTTCTTCGACATCATCTTCAGCAGATCCAATACAAGAATAGGAAGAGTCAGATCCAAAAACGAAATCAATGCTAGATTCAGACTGTAAAACAAGGAAATTGCTTTTTTTTTTTGGGAAAAGAACACAATGAAGACTTACTTGAGCGTTTGTGTTGTTCCTTTTTTTTTTTTTTTCCTTTTGGTATTTCTTGGGTCATGTGGAAACACGTTTGCAAACGTTTGCGAAAAAATGCAAACGCATTTGCTCCCAACTATGAAGCTAGCTTGATGCAACTAAAACTATGGCATCTAAATAGAGCGCAGTCAGATGCACAGGTTCACCTGCTACCAGGTCAACTTCCCGATATATGCATCTGGAGGATGGACCTGAAACTATTAGTCTGGCATTGACCAACTAACGGTTAGGAAGAGTATACTGATCAACTCACTCAAGAAATTACGAGTAGTTTCATTTGTAGAACAAATATATTGTCACATGCTTTTACTCCATTTTATTGAAATTAGAAGTTTAAAGGGTTTTATTATCAATAACTTCACCTAAGTCAATGGTCATCCCAATTGGTTGTTACATCAAACTGTGTACTGCCGACAATGTTGTAACAATGATTGCGTGTTTGCGACCGAGATTCTAAACTAATTCATTATCAATCACTAATTTTACATTATAGGCCCCATGGTGCTCATCCATTTGACACGACAAACTCTAAACTAATTCATTATCAATTACTAATGTTACATTATAGGCCCCATGGTGTTCATTCATTTGCCGTAATAGTCGGCATTGATTGAGATATAAAAATGGACAACTTAGGGATCTCTGGGATTTAGAGAATGGTAGAGTCCATGTGAAGACACTTCGACGTCTCTTCAGACTCTAGTAGTCAATGAGTAAACAAATGATATAGTCTACGAAGACACTTCTACGGCTCTTGAGACCACGTAGTTTACAGCAAGGGACACTTCTACATGAAGATACTGCTATCTCTCTTCAGACCACTTTTACATGATGATACAATCTACATGAAGATACTTCTATGTCTCTTGAGACCATGCCGTAAACAAATCATATAGTCCATATAGTCCATGAAGACACTTCTCCATCTCTTGAGATCACGTAGTTCAAGGTGCTCAAGTGATATAGTCCATGAAGACAATTCTGCGTCTCTTTTAAATACGTAATTTTGGGCATGGACTACGACGAATATACGTAATTTAGGGCATGGACTATGTAAACGATTTCTTGCCGTAATCGATGAGTTGGTTGTTAGCGGAGGTGCTCAGTTAGCGCGTTAAACATTCCGCGTTAAAGACATTGAACGGTGCAAGACTGAAGACATAGTCGACTGTGCCAGCTGCATATGTCATCCCTACGTTAGTTCGATCTATGAACATTTGCCGCCCTCGAATGAGCCATGTGTCGATGCAGAGCTTCCTCGATTCAAAATGGCGTTCCTTTTCTCCAGGTTCTTGTTAGGGTACTCCATTTTTTGCTTTCTGCTTTATTCCTTGAATTCGGTTTGTGTTGCTTTATCGAAGGAAGAAGCTGTATCGATATTGATATCTTTTAAGAATGGGATTACCAAAGACCCAAATAATTCTCTGTCAAATTGGAGCTGGGAAAATTCAGTAAATGTGTGCAGCTGGAATGGTATCAGTTGCAACTCAGAACAAATTGTGCAACTGAAGCTTTCAAGCTTTGAACTGGAAGGCACTATCTCACCTTCATTGGGGAACCTCTCATCCCTGGAATATCTTTATTTGGGGCCAAACCATTTCACAGGACCAATTCCACATGAATTAGGAAGCCTCTCATCACTCATTTATTTTATTTTAGGGCCCAACAAGTTTGTGGGCACCATCCCGCCTACATTAGGTAACCTCTCATATCTGCAGCTTCTTTATATGGACTCTTGTAATCTTACAGGAGCAGTGCCAGATGCGTTTGGATTGTTGAAGAACTTGAAAATTTTATCCCTGAATAACAACTTTCTTAGTGGTACCATTCCAAAAACCCTTGCCAACTGCATTGCACTGGAGCAACTTTTTTTGATAGACAATAATTTTACAGGATCCATACCTCCCCAACTTGGGCAGCTACAAAATCTGAAATATCTGTTTCTGCTGAATAATAAGCTTACAGGCAGTATTCCAAGTTCGCTAGCCAATTGCTCTTCCCTTGAGCGTCTTTATTTGGTTAGTAATAGTTTAACTGGACCTATACCTTTTGAGCTTGGACACATTCCAAACTTGCAATGGTTGGTACTAAGTAACAATAGGCTTGACGGTGAAATCCCAAGTTCGCTTGCAAACTGCACTTCCCTGAAACGGCTTCACTTGACCAACAATAATTTTGAAGGTCCAATACCTCATGGGATTGGACGGCTGCAGAGACTGCAGGAATTGTTTCTTAATAATAATAGATTCAGTGGAAAACTTCCGAATTCTCTTGGCAACTGCACTTCTTTGCAACGTCTTTATTTGATCAACAATTATTTCACAGGAACCATACCTTTTGAAATTGGAAAACTGCAGAGGCTGGAATTGTTGTCTCTTAAAAACAATAGTTTCAATAATAGAATCCCAAGTTCCATTGGCAACTGCACTGCGCTAGTGAATCTTGATCTGCAGATGAATAGCTTGACAGGATCTATACCTCCTGAAGTAGGTTTGTTGAATAATCTGACACAGTTAAGCCTTGGTAACAATTATTTTACTGGTCATCTTGCACTAGATTTCACGAATTTAACATCCCTGTCTTATTTATCTATGCCTCAAAATGCCCTAACTGGCTCTCTTCCCATGTCATTGGTAAATTGTTCTCAGTTGCTGGTCCTTGATTTCAGGAAGAATAAACTGAAGGGAAGATTACCTGATTCCTTGAAATCCATGGAGAAGCTTTAGGTGCTTAGTCTTAGCCATAACTCATTTGAAGGGCCTATTCCCACTTGGTTTGGAAGCATGTCAGAGTTGCAAATGGTACTACTATCCAGTAACAAGCTCCAAGGCGAGATTCCTGCAGATATTCAGAAAATGAAGGGCTTTAATTTCAGTGAGGACGAAACAAGTTTAAGTTACTTCAATGGGGAGGGTACCCTGAATTACAAAGTTGTTCTCACCATCAAAGGTAATCAAGCCTCTACATACACATATGTCTTAAAGACAACGACAGTGATGGATTTATCCAACAATAGCTTAACTGGGGCAATACCCTCAGAAATTGGAGATCTGAGGGGCCTAAGGTATCTCAATTTATCTTCAAATAAATTAAACAGATCAATTCCAAGTACTATGAGCAGGATGGAGATTCTAGAACAACTGGACGGGCGAAATCCCCCAAGAACTGACTAGACTAAACAAGCTAGCATGGTTTAATGTATCATTCAATCAATTAGAGGGGAAAATTCCAGAAGGTGGACAATTTGGCACATTCTTCATCAGCAGTTACATAGGAAACAAAGGGTTATGTGGAACTCCTTTGCCACCATGTAGTCACTCTTCAGACTCTCCATCACTCAGCCAACAAAGGGACATATGGTGGAGGAATAATGTTTCCTCCATTGCTTTTGTAATGGGAAACTTGCTTGGCTTGGCATTAGGCCTGTGGTTTGTCCTTTGCTATGCAAGGCGACAGAAGTCTGACTCTGAAGTTCCTTTGCCAAAGTTTGAATCGCACGAATTGCCATGAGATCGAACTCCAAAACTACATCATGCGAGTTGGAGCTTTCACTAACAATGGTTACCTTGTCATGCTAGCAATTTATCAAGGTGAATTAAAAAGGATTGATCTGAACCATCTTGAAGCTGAATTGATATTGTTCAATCCTGCAATATTACCACCAAACTAACTGATTTCTTCAAGAATTTGTAACATATGTAAAAGACCAACAAGAAGACAATGAGCATTGCTAGCAAATCACCCTTGGTGGAATTGTTCTTTGCAACGCTTCCCTTGTTGGACTAGTATTCCGAGCCAACATGAAGGTAAATTTGATTCATTCATCTAGTATATAACCAAACCAGCTGATTTCTAAAGGACTACAATAAAATGAGAATGAGTATGCTGTCTACAATAAACAATGATTATTTATTTTTTATTTATTTAATTAGCTCACTTAGGGCCCTGAAGAGAGCCATGGAGCTGAAGAGAGCCATGGAGCCTGCAAATCATTACAATTATAATTTAAGTAGTAAGGAACGGTGTGCATCCACCACCTTTAAATATAGACCTAAATCTAAAGATTATATCTGAATTGTGAACTTCTCTCTGATTATGCTGGGCAGTAGGCAAACACATGGTCTTCACTTTCTAGTATCATAGACCTTGCAAATCCTTTCCTCGTTTGGGATTTTGTACCACCTACCTGTCTCAATACCTAATCTATGGGAATGGTTCTGTAACGTGCAATCACTTACTTGTTTTCTTGTTTTAATGGTCTTGGTATATCCGAATTCAGGTACCCTTGGTTGCCAGATTCTAATGTCTGATTAACACATGCCATATAATGCTGCATCTGGCTACCAGGAGAGGACCATAGATGTGTGTTGGCCAACTGAACCAGAAGGGTGCGTGCATCTAATTTGCTCCCCGACCAGTTATTCATCAGCCCAATTCATCAATTCATCAGATCCCAATACCATCCCTGTCGTTTAGAATTTATACATGGGATAGTCTATCAGGTGCTTGCTCTTGCAATATGTTCATAAAATTGATGGCTTGGAATAAAGCCTCCACTTCCAAAGGGAGCATTCCAGTTTCAACAATCAGGATTGCATATGGGATTTGGTATCTAGTGCCAAGTTCATCTTAATGAAGATTTTCTGCACATTTCTATTTGATTCTATAGCTTTTTGGAGATACTCGGTCCCCAGATAGGCGAGCCATACAGGATGACTATTTGCACTAAGGTTTTAAAAAGCATCTTCTTCAACCTCCAATTATGCAGCATTGCCTTAGAACACTTGGAGAGCATACTGTACAATGCGAATTTGCCTCCCGTGACTATATTTTTAATACACTCCTTTCAAAGAAAAATCTATTCCTAAATATTTGTAGCATTCTATTGTTTGCAGTTCACTTCGAGCATACATGAATCTTGGCCAATCTCTGGTCTCGAAGATCATAATCTTCAACTTTGAAATATTTACTTTCATTTTTCTTAGCAGCACTAGATGCTTCCAGACTATCCAAGTGGCATTGTAAAACCTTCTCCGTGTTTGCCATCAAAACATCATCTGCATACATAAGCAGCTGGACTATATATGAACCAAGTGGTGTACCTGCTAAGGATGTCATTCTGAGCCATTCCTCAAGCTCGTCTATGAAGTCAAACAAGGTGGGAGCGGGCATCCTTGGCGTACCTCAATAGTGTCCCTGACCAAATCATTCACATCCCAGTCCAATTTGATGAGTATCTCTGAGTACAAATAGGAGATTGCGCTTCTTATCCCAGGGGGAACTCCAATATGTGTCATTCTTTCGCCCAGCTCCTTCCTGGAAACTGTATCAAATACTTTGGAGAAGTAAATAAAAGCCACATACAAAGCACGCCTGGTAGCATGACTGTTTGTTGTTTGCTTCTGCCCAAGAACTAAGTTTCTTTTCCATCAAACTTTCCATAATTTTTGGCAAAAGTGCTTCTGATCAGTATGGTCTTGTAATCTGATGCATCTCTTCTATCTCCCATCTTGTGAATGGGATGTACTCTATTGTGACGTTCCAATATAATATACGATCCGAATACGTATATTATACTGCCACGTCACACGTACATATCAGCATGACAAGTACGGGCAAGACATAAAGGGTTGCACCTAGGGAGCAACCTTGTATGTTGTGCATGTTTAATAAACATATACAACTATAAACCCCATTGCCAAGTGGCAAAACCCCATTTGGCCAATGTTAACCTAACCCTAAAAATTATATAAGGGCTTTCCTTAAACCCTAAACCTTTCTTCTTTCGCATTTAGGGTTTCCTTGAGCCATTCCGGCCAAGCCAAGACCCTAGTTCGCATTGCCAGACACCGATAAGTCGCATTTGCACAACAGATCTTCCAGGAGCAGCAGTCTTCAGCCTGAGCGAAGCCATGGACACATTCTGAGGAGCTGGAGCAAGTCGGGGGGATCGCCTAAACGGTTATTTCACAGTAAAGTCAGCCTTTTGCCCGGCAATGAGTTGGTTTAGCATGTTAGTTCAGCCTTAGAGGCCTTATAGACTCTGAGATCACAAGCTCTAACAAAGGAACCTAACTCTGGATGTTATTCTTCATTCAGTTCTTGATGATGATGGTGATTTCACTCTGTGCTCTTTTATGTATTGGGAAGGGGGGTACAAACCCTAAAAGCCTCTGTAGCAGATGATCCTAGATAGCCTCATTAATTCCCAATTAATGCGGCCTGTGCACAAGAGCCCGCCTGGTTGTGGGTGGGGGGGCTAGACCGGTGGAATAAGGAGGACTTGTCCTATCACAGATCGATCCCTCTGGTGTGTAAAGCCTACCAGGGATCTTAGTGGGCTAGGCTTAATGGTTTGCCACTGCGTGTGGGCAAGACATGAGCTCGACACCTCTTGGGTGATGCGTCACCTTCAATGAGGTTCAAGTAGAATACGGGCAGTGGCCCTCTAGCCGTCTGTGATGGGCATGCATGCCTCTGGAGGGGAGGTGACTCTCCTCCTGCCTCATCGGGACTGGGGAGATGCAACCCAGCAGTAGCCCTCTTGGCTATGCCCCCGGCAGGCTACGGTCCGGTCCTAATACTTTTCAACCTACTCTGCAAAGTGTGCACGGGAGGGGCGGATGGAGTGGACTACCCAACCGCCATGTTCTTATGCCAGCCCAATCCAATTGCCATGAATTTGATCTGCATTGACTTCTGGAGACCCAAGCCGTCAGTCACTCCCCCATGAGTCCGAGCCTTGGGTAGGATTCCCCCTATGATGATGTTATTGATATTGTTGTACATGTTATGTTATGATGTGATCACCCTTTGGGGTGATTTGTTGATATATTGATGTTATGTTGCCCATGTTTATTCGCGCTTTCGCAGCTAGGTCGAGCCCGTCTGCATTTGGAATTACCCAATTTGGAGCAAAACTCAGTGTTTTTGACCCCAGCCCTCACAGAGTGTGCCAAGAGCTAATCCAAGAATTTTGGAATTGCCTCTCGCGCACTGTGTGAGTGGTCGGCCACTGATCTTTGCCAAGACTTGGCCAAATGTAGAAAGTAAGCATGCAATCCGACCTAACTCGTCGAGAAAGTAGGATTTGACCCTTAGATTGCAAATTTTCACATCCCGGACTCTAAATACGGCGGTCCAGGTAACTAGGGTTGGATGAACTTAATCATAAGCGGATAAATTTATCTGCTCGTATGAATTTGTATAGAGAAAGTGTATGAATTTATACCTCTTCCCGTTCGCACAGACCAGTTTCCACATGGTTGAGAGTTTGTTGGCCAGTTATCGGACACCTTCAACTAGCATATCTACAGGCAAGCTCAAGCTTTGATTTACTGCAGCGGCTAAGGTAGGTCTAGCTTTTTGAAGACTAAAATTCTCAGATGGGTCATGCCTTATTCCGTCTATCTTTTCCAGTGCATGTGAGTTGCAGACCAATGTTACAGACCGAATGGCCCTAATTTGACCTTTGATGCAAGGCTATAGCGATCTGAAAAACTTTGGCAGGTGGAACGACTTTGGCAGTCAGGGTATGCAGTTCTAGATAGTGGAGTTCTAGGTATTTGATAACTTTTGAGAGGATTTTGTGCAAAATTGCAAGGAAAAAAAAGAGAAAAAATGGCTGGACGTTGGAGCAAAAAACAGATAAACAGGGTCGATTTCATCGACCATTTGCTTTGAACTTTCTTTTCTTCAGATTCATGAGTCATGACAGAGTTCGAATTGATGGAAATAGTCTTCCAAAAGAAATTTTCCAGTCTGCTATGCGAATTTTAGAAAATAGATCTTCAATTTCTTTGGCTTGCCTTTGTCCCAGATTGTTCTTTCCCTACATCCTCTTCGAGTGCTCTTTTAAGAAAAAGCTTGGAGTGCTGGAATTCCTCAAAAAACTTCAAGGTCTAGGCTTCAGGTTTATGAATTGGATAAATTGCTGGCAAATGGAAATATGAGCTACAAACTTTCTGATCTTTTTAGAATATGCTGAAATACAGATATATTGAGCAGACCACATGCATCAAACATTTGGCTCCAATACTAATGCCAGAGGGAGCAGTATTGATCTGAAAGGTTAAAGTCTTAGTTTTTTACAACATGAACTTTTTGCATTAACCTTCGCGCATAGCGCGAGATGTGACAGAGAATGGGTTGCTATTCTTGCCATGTGGCATCCAATTTTACAACTAAAATTTAAATTCTTGCATTAACCCTCGCGCTTAACGTGAGATATGGCAAAGTTGAGTATGCTAAACTTGTCATGCCACCTCAAATTGGACATAGTATATTGATCGAAAAGGTCAGAATCTTAGTCTTTTTACAGCTAAAATTTGTATTTTTACATCAATTCTCGCGGTAAGTGCGAGATATGGCAGAAAAGGGTCTCTATTCTTGCAACCCGACCTCGAATTGGACCTAATATATTGGTTTGAAAGGTTAAAATCTTAATTTTTCTACAATTATGGTTCATGTAAATAGACTATTTTTCTACTATACATCTGCGGAATATTCATAAAATTAATTTTGGATCCGTATGTTACGTTCATATTTTAATGTTTTGATCAATCTTAAACTAGATTCTTCGGAAATTGAAGCCTTAAAATCCTGTATTTTATTCCAAAGAACCACAAAATCAAGTGTGAAAGACGCAGTTTTATGCCATTTTCAAAAAAATGAAATGTGGAATAATTTCAAATTAACGGAATTGTGGTTCTATTGGCTATTCCAGTAGTTTGATTTCTTTCATCCGATCAACTGATTTTGGATCTAGAAATATATAGTCTACTATACTCTTTCCTGCATATATTTGGAATGTGTATCCTCATGGTCCTCTCCATTTTCTTACTCCATGTACTAGTACCATCCTACATCAGTGCATATGTCAATTCTTCCATTGCTCCCTCGTTTTACTGTTGTCTTTTAGGATTCTTTCAAATCCTCTATGTTGCCATGTTACGTGCCTTCCTCTAACTCTGTTGGTGTTACCAATTTGGCTCTCCTAGCAGTATTTCTTGTAGCTAGCTAATATATACAAATGATTTAATGAACTAGATCCTGACTAGAACCCACCATATAATAACTTGTTAACTTTTAATAACAAACTCCACCAAATGAAATGAGAACATGCCTTCCTTTTTCAAATAGTGGAGTAGTTATAATATTTATTTCCTCATCTCTTTTGCCGCTATTTTGAATTCTAACTGTGCAAAATTCCTTAAAAATCCATCCAAATCAAAGCAAGATATCTCTAATGCTTCCACCATTGCTATCGCACTTCATTATATGTTGAAAGAAGAGCTCAAGGTCCCTTGCAAACACCTCTACAACATATAAACATTATCAAAACTATAAATAAGTGAATATTAACAACAAAAAATGGATTGATCACGTACATGCAGTTCAATATCCAGATTGTAAGTCTGTAAAACCATAAGCTTTATTTGATATCATTACTTTCAAATTTGATAAATCAACAATGACAAACTTATAAATGATATTTGAAATAACATATTAATTTTTTTGGCAAACGTCACTCATTTGAATAATAAATAAGATAACTATATAAAAAAAATTTAAACAGAAAGAGTATCAATCGAAGAAAAAACAAGTATGACATTGCATTAGCCTCCATTAGGATTTTAAAAATAGTTAAATCTAGCTTGTTTAAGCTAAGGCCAATGACATGGAATAACTTGTTTTTTGAAAGGCTCCGACGTGTGAAAGCATGAAGAATCATGAAGCTTCATAATTGATCTATTATAAAGCTTGTATACTTGATAATTCTACAAATTTTGAAAAATTTTGATAAATATTATTCATAAATAACAATATGAATATAAATTATATTTGACATAGAACTAAGTTATAAATTTTGAATTACCGATTGGAGTTAGACCCAAATGAATTTGCCATTTTTTTTATTTGGATATAATCATCTAAACAGATTGTGAAATATATTGTTCTTCCAGTGGCGACAAAATTGCTTTCAAGTATTTAGTATCTATAAGGCAGATATAAAAACTTGGCGAGATAGGCTCAGTCCATATATAAAATCAACATTTGCCAATCTTATATGCTTTACACTCAGGAAATAATCCTTTTGAAGGGCTAACTAAAAACCTCATCGGCGATTTGTCTAAGATGGCTCATCCACTGCTTTCTGTACATTTTAGGTTGAGCCAAAGTGGCATTCATATAGGAGGCCTAAGATGGCCCATCCAAAATGGGCTTGCTAATAAATTAGGGTTTTGCAACCTATAAAGATGCTCGAAAAGAACTACTAGAGTCATTAAATTTTTAGATATGTGCCTGTAGTTGGAAGGCAACATCATCCGGCTTATTTCATATAAGCCATGGTTTCTTCAAATAGTCACCGTATTAGTAATAAGTATTATTCTTTATACTGGGTATGGATGATATATTTAATTTATTCTCACGATCATCCCTACTATTGGCATGGGACTTAGTTAAAAAGGATATTTGTGTACACTATTGATACATGGCTACAAGAGGCATCTATGCTCCTTTGATTTATTCTACATTTTAAAAAGTCCGCCTTCGAGACACACCTTTGGGTTGCAGGAAGGCATTTCTGTCTCCTTGACTATCTTTACATTTCAAATGTCCACTTCATGTATTTGATGATTTCAAGAAGCCCATGCTCTTAGACTTGAAAAGACTTGACATGATATAGAACAATTATAATAGAGATATAACTTCTTTAATATATGGGCCTAAACAATGATAAAAATTGATAAATTTAAGTACTATCAAATCCATGATGGTTGATAAAAGCTAAATTTGTAAAATAGTGCACCAGTAACAGGTGTACCTGAAGCTTACAAAAATAAGCATAAGAAAATAAATTTAAGTGGCACCAACTTATATATAATATAGATAAAATTTGTGAAATATAACGATTCATAGATTAGATAGTTTCTTTTAACGTTTATCATGTTTAAAATAAAACACAAGTAAATTATTAGATCCATCTATTATATTCGTAGTTGCATACAGATCATTCCCTCGCTTTATATATGTTTAAAGAATTTATTTTTAAGCATCCTTACAAAAAAATAAGCTTTCAAATCTATTTTCTAAATTTATTTTATTTGATAACATAAACATGTAAATCGCTTTTCATGATTTAAAAATTTAAAGTAAAATTCAAGGCCGCTACGAATATTTTACAAAAATCATCATGGAGAACTGTGTGTTAATTCAAAACAAGCAGGAAAGAAGGTCGGAAAACCCTCCCCAAATCTCTAGTTCCAAGATTCTTTGACTAAAAGCAATGTATTTTGTGAAAGATATGGTTATTGAAAATGTAATCCTCTAGATCGCTTAGTTCGCAAGAGCAAGTATACTCTAATTTATAGTTGTGATTGATGCAATGATGATTTAGAAAAATGAAAAAGGCATAAATACTACCCTTGTTTGACCGAGGAAATGGAATTTATAGATTATGCTTAATTTAGTGTTGCAAAGGCCATCAAAGAAAGGAAAAATATGGAAATATCATCGGCTGGCTGTTAAGTAGTAGGTAAATGTTAATGGAAATAAGTGGACTGATATTTTGGCCAAAAGTGGGGCTACCACTAAGCTTCGACCAGGAACATTTCAAACACCAATAGAACAGGGCGATGGTAGAACAAGATGGAATGCTAAAGTACAAAATATGATGACGAGTCAATCGAACAAGAATTTTGGGACATGGCATTGTCCTATTATTGATCCCTATTCAAATGGCCGAAAACACCTTTCGGTATATTCTATAGTAGAAGGTGACATGCCTACAAAGGGATTGAGACCGGTTATTGGCAACACACATCACAGCTTTTCTTGCCCTCATCGCTCTCGCCTCTATTTCTTTTCTTTTCTTCCACAATCTCTATTGAATCCGGCAACTAGTTGGTTTTTGTATCCATTGAATGGTAGCATTGGAAACACAGAGGACGGAAAATCGAAGAGGAATATGAAAATGATCAGAGGGCCCATGTCTCACACGTGGTTCACATTTTGTGTCCACTTTCATTGGGAAATATGATCGCTAAGTTTGAAAAATTATTATCCCCTAAGAACCTGTCTGCCTATAAACTATTGCGTGCAAGCTTAACTTCAACTCACTCCAACTCTCTAGTTCAAGGGCTTCAAAAAAGTTCCATGTAATGCATCCTTTCTAGAACTCGCAGTTGCCTTTAGCCTACCGGTGCTGGTGGAAAAGCCGGACGATTCCAAAGTTCTTGCCACACTGGGCTCGCATTTTTACAAAGGTTGTAGTTTGGCCACCTTGCTTGGTGTACAAAGTTCTACTTTTGTCTTTACAAACACTCGAGAAACAACTAGATGAAAATGCCAACTGATGTGGCATGTGTTCTTTCTTTTATATTAATCGCTTTTAGGAATGAATTTTAGTTTTTCTATAGCTTCTTTATTTAGTGGCTCCTTGCTGTAAATCTCAAAGTTATTAGCGATTCTTTGGTTGCGAATTTCTAGCAATACGTAAACTGAACGAAGTGTACAACAA